>JAOEHI010010470.1:0-33187 GCA_025447815.1 Percopsis transmontana
AGAGAGAGATATATATATATATATATATATATATATATATATATATATATATATATATATATACACACACACATACATACACACACACACACACACAACATACTAAATATACCTATGATGTTATAGTTACATAGTATACTATATAGTACATTTTAGTTAATACACATACTGATTATGGCCATGAGGGAGTTATAGTTGCCGATGTTGAAACACTCCTGCGCAACATTGATGAAGAACTCGATTGCGCGCGCTCTGTGTTTCTTCTTCACTGGCTGTAAATAGGGTGGAACAGGAATATTGTTAGAACAAAATAAATGGATGAACAAACAGACAGACAGACAGACTTTTCTCACCATACAGATCTCTGTGGCCACCAGGTAACTCAATCTGTTGAACCAGTTTATATAGACCTCCAGGTTGCTGGTCTTGCGTTTCCTAAAGAACCCCTGAAAGAGAGACCATAAACACATGATTTTTATAAGCACACAATACTGTCACTACAGATTGATACAGTTCTCTTTTGTTTTTCTGCTCCTAATCGCATATTCACCTGTGATCTATTTAAAAGTCAGTTTGCTGTAAAAGTCTCTTGAGGTTAAGAAGGCAGACCCAGTCGACGGGATAGACCAAAGACTAGACAGTTTCAATATACATGAATGAGACATCAGAAAATATCTGGCTTGATGTCTCTTTGGATAATATTGTTCTAGTGACTGCCCACAGGATCTGGTAAATGTGTCTCCAGAGCATAACTTTGTCTATAGTGGCCCTTTTTATTTTCAACTCATCATATAATGAGTGATTAACCTTGTTGGTGAAAACCATTCAACAACATCACTGTCATTGTCAAGAGTGTCAGGCATTGGAACGTTACTCAAAAGCAGACAGACAGAATAAAGTCCAAAAAGTTGCTTTAATGCAAAAACGGACTGGCAGGAGCAAGAGTCATAAAAAAAAAATAAAAAAAAAAAACAGGCAATGGTTGGCAACAGGTAATCCACAAGAAAAGGCAAACAAAACAGGCAGACGGCAGGCAAGGCAACATCAGGAAGACAGGCAGAGATACAGGCAGATAATAGTGCTTCGAACAAAATGGTGGCAAAAACACACAAGAACAGCCCAGACAAAGGGGAGAACAGTGAGGGTGATTGGGGAATGGGAAACAGGTGATGCAGATAATAGGTAAAAGGGGAGGGGCCAGGGACTGTGAGAAGGAAGCAGACTATAAAAGAGAAAAGGGCCGGAACAAGGGAAGGGCCAGGCAGAACACTAGGAAACTAGACAGATACACTAGAAGTAGGCTGAACTGTGACAAAAAGAGCATTTTGTCACCAAGCTGTAGGTCCCACTCCAAAGTTCACATATCACATATATCATATCTTGCAACTCTCCATTATCTCTTAAAATGGCTAAAATTGCGTCTGAAATTATAAATGCTAATTGTATCCCGTCACGGCCTTTGGGAGACGTTTTTATCCACTAGAACAGGTTCTGTTGGGAAAGGCAGCAAGACCAATGATCAACAAGCTACATTTTCAAAAGAATGTCCCCAAACGTGTACTCTCGGCACGTAGTGCCGTAGTCACATGACTATGTGACACAAGGACCAAATGCGGTCACGCCTTGTGGGCCCCATAACATTCCATTACCAGAGTTACTGGACACTGATCTAAAAGGTGGCCAATTAATCAGTGCAAATACATTTTTTAAATAAAAAAAAACACAACATTTTATTAAGGGTATCTGTTGTAATATACAAAGCTTATTCAGGATCATTTCAAAACATCAAGCATCCTTGACAACAATGACATACAATATCATTATTGTATCAGCCTTTCAAAATCCCCTACTGGTCCATCCTTAACCCTCTTCAACTCACAGATACAGTATGTTATCAAACCGGTGTTCACCAAGACACACAGGCGCGCCACACACACGGGCACGCACACGCACACACACACACACACACAGATACTCTGGTCTCTGTAAGTCTGCTTGTTTATCATGTTATCTATCCGTTTTATCAGTGTACTTTGTTTTCCATAAAGCACATTGGTTAAAGCACTTTATAAATACATCTGACTTGACTTCACTGCTTGTGTAATGTAAGCTCAGGCATTTATAGATATATTAAATTTAAAGGCTTACACAACACTCCAGCCCACAGCACTTCAATACGCTCTTATTCTCTTTAGGGCCACTTGTTCAGCCAGTGGTTTATACAAAGTAGGTCTTATGTAACCGGTTAGCCCTACATTAGCTGATAGAGTAATCATAATATCTGCAATGATTATAAATGACCTTTCTAGCTGATAAAGAATCTTTAGAACATAAAAAAGGCCAATAAAAAAAAAAAAACAGAATGTGTCTGTCATGACATTTTTCATAGGCAGGGTCCATAAAATAATTCCATAAAACTATACAAATCCACATCTTACTGTATGTGGTTTAGGCTATGTGGCAGCCAAACGCCAACTAAAAAAGCTTGTTACCTAAAAATAAAAGTCATTCCTTTGATAACGATAATTAGTGTGTGGCTCGCTCTTTTTATTTTATGTTGTTTTAAATATGTTTATTTTAACAATTAAATAAATGAACACTAAAGTGCCCAGTAAAAAAATAACGTCACAAGATGCACATCTAGGGAATCTATGCCAATAATTCATGTAAATTAAGAATTAAATGTCTCAAGAAGTTGATGAATGATGAATACTCCAACAGAACCCCATGCATAATATATCCATTTACTGTATCTATCTACATTTTATTTCTATCTACACTTTCTTACTTAGTTTAATGCTCTGCTGTGTTTTACTGGCAGCCGGCGAAGAAGAGTGTGAGTTTACCTTATGGTTTTCTAGAGGGTCCTTAATAGCAAAGGTCTGGATGAATTCTTCAGGACCAATAAAACTCAGTCTGTCCTGGAGAGAGAAGTACGAGAAAACTGTTTAAGCATCTTGACTTCTAGACTAGTAGTAATAATTATAGTATAATATATGGTGTTAATGGTAATTAACACCAATGGAATAAATGGACACTCCTCAATCGACCTATAGTGCCCTCAGAACCCCCAAATAATCACCTAAATGTGAGTGTGGGAGGGGCACTTGGGTGGGAGGTGCTTGTGCTCTTGCTGGTTTTAACCAATCAGTGTTGTTTTCTTGGTTTTAAAACGCCAAGAGGAGTGTCGCGGCCTCCTACACCTCATGCAGTTGTTCCCAAACAATCTATAATGCAAGTGTACCTTTAACAATAAATGCAACTTTAAAAGCTGTTAAAGTTATATAAAACAAATAAACAAACTTATAACAAATTGCATGATACAAAAACCTTTAAAAACTTAGTTTCATATTCTGAATATTTTCTAGGCATAAATCTATAAAATGATGCAAAAGTGCAACAGAGTTTTTCTAAACAATTGGAAATGGAAAAGAGGTGCTTTAAATCTTTGTGTACAGTAACCACCTGAATGTGCGTGTAATAACATAAAATTATAATTCGTTTTGTATAGTACAAAACGAGAATGTAACATGATAAAAAAATCTGCCATTAAAGGATGTCTAAATCTTATTGAACCATATTGTATGGTATCGCATGGTATTGTATTGCATAGTACAGAATGAACAATTGGAAGAATTGATCCTTTCCTCATTACCACTAAGCCTGGCTCAAGACTTTTCAAATATTACTGAGCATAAACATGTTTTGTCAACATCAACCACCAATAAAAAAAAATATAATCAGAAAACAAAAAACTAGCTCTTGCTCTGTACGGTGGCCTGGAGGGGGTCAAGTTAAGACATGCTTTGAATCCCATCAACCTCAAGGCATTTTAGCCTCTTTAACAACAACAACAACAACTTCTAGCTTACAGACCTGTTACCTAATTTCAGTTTAGGCCTAACCTTAACAAATTGGCATGTTAAGAAGATTTCTTAAGGATACTTTAGTGACTCCGGACCCTGATCGTCTAAAGTGTGCCGCTATAGATCAGTCGCATTCTAGCAGTAGGCTAGCATTATTTAATACTGCCTATAACAGTGAAGATCGTACCAGTTCGATGTGCGTGAGCTGCTGGGCAAGGATGAATGGGTCGTCGCACACACTCAGTATGTCGCTGCGTTGACCTGACGTCTGTTTGCTCTTTAAGGAGGCAGGACGCTCCAGCGCGGCGGCATTGAGAGCTGCGACAGCCTCTTCGTATTGGCCGAGTGCTGACAGGCGCTTTATCAACCTCCTGGTCACCTGTTGCATTGCACGCCACGAATACTGCAGTCACACACACACACACACACACAGGTTTTGATGGCAGGAAATACCAAACAGATGTAATTCTGTGTGTTTATGTGACCCCCCCCCACCTCATCTCCCCGAGCGACATGGTGTGTCATGTCTTTGAGGCAGCGCATCATCCTGTCATCTCTGAAGTCGTATGGGAATGTGTCCGTCCATTCTGTCAACAGCTGCACCAGCTTAGGAGCCACCTCACAAACACGGATCTAACACACACACACAAACACCACAGCTTGGGGTTAGCGTGTGTGGGTCTGTAAATGCATTACATATAAAAATTGTAAGTGACTCTATGTATGTAATTGTGTGTATATGTATGCAAGTCTTTGTGAAGATGTAGATGTTTGTGCGTGTGTCTGTGTGGTGGTGGTGTGTGTGAGTTTCTCTAAATGTGTGTCTATGAGTTTGTATATGTCTATGTGTTTTAGTGCGCAAGTAAAGTACAGCATGCATGTCTGTAAATGTTTGTCTGTGTGTGTGTTGTGTCTTTGTAGGTATATGTGTGCCTGTGTGTGTGATTGTAAGTTTATGTATCTTTGTGTGTGGGTGTGATTTTACCCACCTTGTCCAGCAGGGGGTCTCCCATGCGTTGCTGTTCAATACAAAGATGACAGACTCGGCTCATGAGCTCGTGGGGGGGCAGGAAGAGGCGGGAACTTAGCAGGAAGGTGAACACATACGACCGCTTGGGAGAGAGAGCACACAGCTGTCAGAGACAGAACACCACAGTGGAAAATGACACAATAGTGTTGGAAAGGAAATCTAATCACTTCAATATCAAACCGATGACTTAGAACAGATCTTTATTTGCCCACCTGCTTGAAAATGTGTCCCCTGCATTTAAAGTGATATTTACTGAGGTTCAGAATGAAGCATTCCATTTGGTCACTGGATTTTATATATTTTTTCAACCTCTACTGACTTCCATTGTTTCTTAACTCCCATCTACAATGCTGGTCAATGGAGGTTGGGAACCATGACAATTTTGGTTCATGAAATTGAACATCAGCTAAAGTACACCCCCAAAATACACCACAGCTACTGTTTTCTGGCTGGAACTTTAGCTATAACCTAACTTAACCTATAACAGAACAAAAGACTGATCAGCTAACAAGCTAAATAGCACTTACATCTGGGTAGTAGTCCACTGTGGGAACCAGGTGCTGGATTAGTGCCTCTAGAGACCCTGAGACCAGACTGTTGTCATGGTAACACATCTCCCCATAGCTGGCAGTAATGCTGTTTCCATAAAGGTGGTCTTTGGCTGCAGCAATGTTTTTACGATACGAGTGGTCACTGCTGCTATTGTAGCGGTCACTGCCAGTACTGGTATTACAGTTGCGGTCACTGCCAGTACTGTTGTTACGGCAGTGGTCACTGCTACCACTGGAATTACCATAGTGGTCACTGCTACCACTGGAATTACGGCAGTTTTCACTGCCACTACTGGCATTACGGCAGTGGTCACTGCTTCCACTGCTATTTTGGCAGTTAACACTGCTACTACGGTAGTGGTCACCACTACGGCTGGTGTTACGGTGAAAGCGGACACTACAGGAAGTCGTTTTCTGGAGGGGACTTCGGGGCTGAGCTATAAAATAGGGATTTTCTGCAGCAGTACAGGCGTTGCTGCAAATGTGCTCCTTAGTTGTAGAGGAAATAGCGGCATTGCGATAGGGGCTGTGGGGCTGAGGAATATCGTAGGGGTTTTCTGTAGCGGGGAAGGTGTTGTCGTAGAGGCTTTCCTGGGAGGGTTTGGCGACAGGATTCCTGTAGGGGCTGTGAGGTTGGGAGGTGTTGTTGCTGTATGGCGTGCAGGGGCTGAATTTGCCAGCATATGGTGTTGTGGGAGGCATGATGACCTATGGAAAGACAAGGGGTAAGTCTCAATAATCATGCACTGGTAATAAGTAAATGTGAATGACTAAATAGTGTCAGTTTTAGCTTCATTTTATGGCCAAAATCTAGCTCTCTCTTGTAAAATCTCATATACCGGTGTATACTGTTCTTAAACCATGTCTAAAGACCAAAGTATACTACCAAACGCGTGGCACACAACTCGGACAAGCACTCGGGCTCTTCAAAGTATACTTTACTTTCATCTCTTGTGGATGCGTCTCAGCGCATGAGCTCAACGCATGTGCAAGCATGTGGGCGTGACAGCTATTTCTGTATGCAAAAGACCATATGCCAGAGTGCTTTGGAATTAGCAGCTTTATAACACCGTCTTCTACATGCACAAACTCATTCACAAGCCCAATGTTGGTGTAGTGAACAGATTAGCTGAAGATAAATGTTTTATATGCTTTGAACATAAACCAATAATACAACTTTGTCAGCAGCATGGCACCTCGTAGCACATTGCTGCCAGGCTACTTAAGCTAAGCAGATCCATCCAGGCACTGGGCCTGGTCAGTGCCTGGATGGGAGAGATGCTGCTGAAAGAGGTGTTGGTGAGGCCAGCAGGGGGCACTCACCCTGTGATCCGTGTGGATCCTAATGCCCCAGGGCAGTGACAGGGACACTGTACTGTGAATAAGTGCCAGTTTTTGGACGGAGGTCCTGACAATCTGGTCATTAAAAATCCCAGGACACACTAACCCCGGTCCCTTGGCCAAATTGCCCAACAATGGTCTTAATCGGTCAAGGCCTCCTAAATTGGCTAACTCTCCCTCTGCTCACCTCCCTACTGAATAGCTAATGTGTGTCTGGCTGCCATCGCATCATCCAGATGGATGTTACACGTTGGTGGTGGTGGAGGTGGGTCCAATATGGCATGTAGAGCGCTTTGGATGGAAGAAGTGATATACTTCTAAGTCATAAGTGTAATGATTATTATTATTATTATTATTATTATTATTAAACTCCTCATGAGTATCACTAGACTAGACATTTGGTTGCTTAGACACAGCCATATGTAGTGGGGCTTCGGTGTGTGGCACATGCGCAGTCAACGTGCACAGGAGGTCCGCGTATACATTGGCCTTAAATGTCATCGTAAAGATAACAGGAGCTCCTGCAGATTAGCTGATGAAAGGCTGCTTTAACTCTGGAGCCAGTTTGATCCTTCTAAATGTTTGTCTGTCTGCCTGTCTGGTAACTATATGCCTTAGCCAACCACGCACACACCTCATACAGTGGCATGTACACACAGCCCTAAAAAACTAAGTCTTGAGAAATCCAATAGACTCGTTATCATTTTGTTGTTCTCCACAACCAACATCTCACAAACCGACGCATACATACTGCTATGCCATGGCGCCTATAGCCCCATGCCAGTATAATCCAAGCACACACAAACACACTCACTCACCACACATAGACACACACATTGAATTGAATGACAGGGCACATATACAGTTACACAGCCTTGTATGTGATGGCTGCTGGCTCTGGGCCAGGCTAACCCAGTCCAGTCCCAGCCGGTCTTGTAGACCCTGATCGCTCCCTGCTGTTGTCAGACTAAAAGTTAGTTTACCAAGACTTTACTTTCAAGTCATGCTATTATATCTGGGATACAAATAGACACAGGTGTGAGGTTTAAGAGAGACAGAGAGAGAATAGAAAGAGAAGCAATAATATTGTAAAAAAAAAAAAATAAACTGACTGACTGCCATGGTAACTTTATTAGTTAGCTAGTTTCTAGGATGTCCAATTTAAATTCAAAGACCAATTTAAAATAAATAAAATGTTTCTTTAATGCCTGACATTTTTCTTTTTACCAAATTCCTAAAAGATCTTGTGGAGATTCACCCTTTACAACATTGAAATTCTACTACTCTCTAATTTATAGGTTGAACTCAGTTTCATGGTTGAAAGCATTGTTTATGCTTTTATTGTTTGTAAAGTTTGAGGAATGGCAGCCTTCCAATATGGGTGATGGAGTGAGCAAAATCAAGAGCTTTGTTTGTTTTCAACCATACACCAGGACACCACAAAGGAAAAAACTATTTCATGTGTATAACATAATAATAATAATAATAATAATAATAATAATAATAATAATAATAATAATATTAATATAGCAGCAGCAGCAATGGACAGGCCTAGCCTGTTCGGAGGCTGCAGGGTAGGCTTGGGTGGTATCATTGTATTACGGTATACCACAGTATTTAAAAATACTAGCACGTGTATTGAGTTTGGAACCCAAACTATGAATAAGGGCTCATCATGGGCTACTTTTAACAGGCCCTTACAGATTTGTTATAATGCCATGCAAGAGGCAAAATTAAATACTCTCCTTTTGATTTCAAGGTTTTGAAATAATGTAATATAATGTGGTTTTAAATGGTGGCTGGGTGTGCTGAGACTTGTTAGGACAAAAGTACATGTCACAGTAGAGGTCTTATCTTTCCTGTTGGGGTATTAACGACCACACAAAGACACCAAGAAAAGATTGGAGCAGATGACAATGGATCATACATAATTAGACTGCAATTAGACTGTGGGACACTCTCACTACACCAATATACATCATTCACATCATTTTAAGATTTAAACTTCTATAAATACTGTACATACGTCATCGTGTAAGGTATATCTTTAGCAAACCCACAACAAATGATTGATTGCATAAAATAAAAAAATAAAAAAACTGTACTAATCCATCTATGAACCTGGTCAAAAGTTTTCACAAGATCTGTTAGCGCTGTTGATTTATCCTGAACGTCAAGTGTTTAGACTTGGTAATTTTGAGGTAAGAAAGCTATACAGTCATGAGCTTTACTAAAGCTCAAAACACTTTAAAATGTAAAATGTTATGCCAGGATCTAGTGTTCAGCAAAATGTACAGGATTTTGTTAAATAATAATTTAGTTGTTTAATTGGGCAGGTTGTTCTTGGTCGAAATGGCTTTGTTAGTGACTTAAGTGTTATGTCGACTATGAAGTTGTTTGGTCAAGGACAGCCAAAGTGCAGAGACAAGTTGGCCTACTGTAACTATGTATAACCAACTCACAGAGGTGATACGATTACATGCTAGCACACATTTAGCAAGGCGCACAAACACGATGACACTAGACTATACCTAAAACTCAGACAAAAATGATATAGGCATCACAAACAAGCGCAGCATGGCATGCATTAGGTTGCTGTCTTGAAGTATACCTTTGCACAAATACACTTTACCATGACCTTGTTATACAGAGTAAGATACAAATACAAATTTTATTCTATTATTTTCAAAGACAATTGTACACCAATGCACTCACTGACCAAGAGGTATCTGAAGTCTTGAGTCTTTCTTTCTGGTACACTATGAGGTCATATAAATAATTCAGGGATTGTCTCTGAACAAGTCCATAACAAGTTAAAATGACACTTTACACAGGGTCAATATTATAACTGTATAAACCATCTTTAATGTATATTAATCAACAAAAATAGCCTTCAAACAGTATGGATGGATATATCAAATAAGAAAGGGATCAAGGAAGGACGGAAAATTGTTTCTCATAGAGTCCTGGTTATCAAGTCACTAAGTACAATAAAATGATTTTATTACTGTTGGGAGAGTTGTGCTATAAATGTGACTAACAGCATGAATTAAATAAAGCCTTTCTATTTCTTTGTCTCTACTTCTTAAAACGTAATAAAAAATGACAATGACTATGGAACCACACCTAGGCTATTTAAGTATATTGCTTTACACCGACTTACTGATACTCATATCAACCAGCTAAACCAGTTATTAATGTAGTAATGAATATATTAGTTTGTCCTTCATTGAAACTGTTCCTCATTAAACCAACAGCAAAACTACCTACGACCCATTTCATGACACAGTACACCATCTAATTGACAACAAACACACACAAATACTGACTTAGAACTGATAAGCTGTAAAGACAGCAAGGTGTGTTTCTCCACACACACAAACACACACAAACACTATGTGTACCCTCCAGGTACACATAGATACAGTACGTGTGCAAACTCTATATGGATGTGTGCAATGAAAGTACCAAACATACAAGGCAGCCACATAAACAGCAGGTTTAGAAGGACACACACACACACACACACACACACACACCTGTGTGCTGTTTAACTGCTCCAGTGGGCTAGTACAGCATTAACCTACTATTAACACCTGGAGGATCAAGACACATATCTTCCATCATGCTGAGAGCCTATCACAGGAAAACTGCACTTGTGTATGTAAGTGTGTGTATGTGTTTATTTCCAAGTTTCCAAGTTTATTGGTCAAATACACAAACAGAGCCGCAGCAATGAATGGTAATGAAATGCTGGGTCATAGTGCACACTTGACTCTATCAACAAAATATATGGTGGTAAAAAAGGGAAATAGTGAAAATCTGAATAATAAGATAATATATACAATAAACATATGAAATAAATAAAATAACAGAATAAGGTGACTGTTAAAGTGACATGTGAGTGGCCACAGTAGGCTATGTGCCATGTGTGTGTTATATTTAATTGATTAAACACTTTTGGAAAAGGTTAACCACTTTCAATAATGAAAATAAAAATCACATTTTGTATGTGACTGTATCTTCCTTTCTCCCGCTCTCTGCCTTTCTGTCCCCTTGGTCTCCCCCCATAGGGTCTCTCCTCTTTCTTTCTCTACAAACACACGCACGCACAAAACGCACACACGTACAGTAGGCTACCATGAGTCACGCTGAATAGAGAACTCATGCTGTGTAGTGAGTAATGTTTGTTTCTGACAGGTAGCCTAATTTTAAACGCATGCTGGAGGTAAACAATAACAAATCTACTGAACAGACAAACCCGATAAATACATATATAAATATAAACACCACGGGCCTAGTTACATTAGATTCACCAATACTAGGTAAGTGCGTGAAGGCAGCAAGAGAAAATTCTAGAGAATACTTTAGTAAGTAGGCTATAAATATACATTCCCAAACTTAGCAAACCACCCCGAAACCATTAAAAACTATGTTCTCATAAAAAACACGTTGCTTTCTTAACTGATCAAACACCAAACGAGTCCACTCTTAATATCTGTGCAACTTACCTCAAGCTATTTTGATCAATATCCGAACACAAATTCCTTATGTGCGAGGTGTTTGAACAGCCACAAGTTAGGAGGTATTTTTCGATATAGTACAACACATCAAATTCTAGAGTACAGGACACAATACAAGGACATCAATGACTTGCTAGTTTCTCCGCACGGTCCATTGTGTGACTGGGAGCTGATATTTAAGTCATTTGAACCGCAGCTACAAGCGACAGAGGGGAGGCGTATTCAAATGACTTCCAGAGAGCCGCGAAAATCAGCCATTAAGCTACCAGGGGGCGGACACCCCACTGCTGCCCAGAACCAATCACAGTAGAGGTGTCGGAAAATCGAAACGTCTAAAGCATGTGATTGGTTTACCAGTCGTCCGTCGAGACATCTGAAACCGCAGTGACCACAGCAATGTTTTTGTTTGTGAAATGAAATTTCAAAGGTGTAGGGTTTCCTAGCAGGGCGTGTGTGCTAGCCTGCGAGGCAAACGCATGACCTAGAATTCAGAAAGAATGTATGATTCTGAAATAATGTTTTACTCCTATTATACCAAAATCTAAAACACAGACATTCTTGTAATTCCTAAGTGATCATTATTTCAAATGGAACTTCATCTGGAATGCAGCAAGTTAAACTTTCAATATAAAGGACTAACGTTACTGCATTTCATAATGAAATGCCATAATTTAGACTTTCCTGTACATACCTTTATTTTTGTCACATTTAAAATACCCACAAAGGGAAATATTTGAAGGCAAAGCGAGAAAGCAGTATAACATAAGAAACATACAATTAAACAAATGCTTTAATCAATTACATGGTGCTAATAGGGGTTAAGCATCTTGTTCAAGAATGCTTACAGGTAGCATTCTTGAACCCATGACCTTCTGGGTGGGAGTCCAACACCTAGACCAATAGACTATCCAGCTCCCTATACCTTTTCTCTTCTTATTTCTCTGTAGTGTACTGGTAGGTACATTGGGGAAATAACAGTTCTATTCATATTATATACATAAGAGACAAGTTATCTTATATGCAACTTAAACTACAGAATATCTGCAGTTTGGAATGTGGCCACTCACTGGAGACCGAAAAAAGAAGACCAGCATTAGCATTAGACCAATATTAAAGGTAGACGCCTCGATTTCATTATAGCACCCCTAGGATTACTCAGCTTGCTGTTTATGTTTTGAAACACAATTGTGCTCTCTCTGAGTTTCAAACCAAAGCAACAATGTTTTTCTATCACTAGTTTTAATTCCAGACACAAATTGAGGAGTGCACTGTAGCTTTATAGTGATTGCCAAATGCAATGATCCCAAATCTTCATCTCAGGTTGAGTCTAAAAACTCAAGTCAGTATTGCCAAAAATAAATAAATGCCTTTTATCAAGTGAACTACTCTTTTACAACATTACAAACAAATATGGTTTTCGGCCATAATCTTGATAAATGTTATACAAATAAACAAGGTAAATACACTACAAATAAATACTCTACTTTATCCTTTGTGATGGTTAAACCTCACCTCTTCTGCCAATCTCATTCTCTGGGTGTTTGGAGTAAACTCAATATGTGTATACTAAAATTATACACTCACCTAGAATCTAATTACTACTGAAATATGTAAATTGAAGGAAGCTAGGCCCACATCACTCCCACCTCTAAAACCACAGCAATACCAACAACTCTTTTCATTACATAAACATCAGATTACGTAAACACGGTGTTAGGTTTACAGTGCAGCCCCGTGGTTGTGGGCGGCGTTTGGTTTTAATGCTCGCTGACACATCAGAGCTCTGCAAAGAATAGCTGCGCTCTGAGGCTACAAGCCTCTTCATTATAATAGACCACTCCTACGCTAAGGACAATAGCTAGCTTGGGAGGGCTTCCGGCTGGTCCTAACTCAAACACACATGCGCACGCACACTTGCACACACACACACGTAGACCCATAAAGAGCATATGCACTTATGTTACGATATACCTGTACAAGCAGGCAAACAGTACATGTAGACAGAAACACATAGACACAAGATATACGTGTACACACAAGAATACAGATAAATACAAATTCCTTTTTGGTCATACTTGACCATGGCTTGGCTCACAGAGGGCCCTTGTGGGTTTTAACTTTTCGATTGACTGCTTGACGCCCACACCACTGTAGTGTCACTTCCTGTCAGGATTGCGTACATATCATGATTAATATATGATCTGCTCTCAGATAAAACCAAGAATACACCAGGAATAGAATTTCAGAAGAAGACTTGATTTGACTTTGCTTACCCTATTTAAAGTCTAGAATTGGGATATTCATGTTAAAAATCTTACATTAGTATTATTGTTCTTGTTTCATGCAACACAACACACAGCAAAGAATTCATGTTAACATGTAAAAACATTTGCAAACATATGGACCTATGCACTCACACACACATTTATTTCTATATGTGTAAGACGTTCTACAGGTTGTATACTCTGTCATCATAATATTTCAGGGAAACTGTTACAATAAAAGGATGTCACCAGCCAGGATAGGGGGGTTTGCAGGCCTGGGGTGTGCTGTTTTGAAAAGGGGGACAGGGGATTACACAGTGCATTCGGGAAGAGAAATGAATGGGGTGTGTTAATGGCGGGGGTTTGGGTGAAGGGGGATGGGAGGTTATGAGAAGGGGTTTAGAGTTTATAGAAATATATCAAGTTTGTTACTTCACAAGCATTCAGTACCTGTGACATAAACAGGACCAGATTTAAAGATATTTATATTTATCCCTGAATTATCTGATTAAACAAAACAAAGGCAAAACAATGTATTACAGCTTTAGGTGGAGAATTTGTTTGACCAGCCTGGATGACGGTGGGAGAGTTTAACGTGTGGGACATACTCAGCAGGGGCGGAGTATAGTGGAGGAGTGAATGTGTGTGTGTGTGTTTTTTTGGGGGGGGTGAGATAGCGTGGAGTGCGGAGGACTGGTGACTCACTGGCTTCCAGTAAGGAGAGTGATTCAGCTACTGGAAGCCCCTGACCCTGTCTGGTGAAAACATGGAGTCAAGAAGAAAACAAAGTGATACCAGAAAGATCCAGAAATAAGTCATTTGAACTGCAGCTACAAATGACAGGAGGGAGGCGTACACAAATGAGCTCGAAATGTTAAATAATTTATGACATGTCACTTTAGGAAAATAGTTTTCTGCCATTTGTGTGTGATAACATCATAAAATGTGCAAATGCAAAAGCCTTGTTTTACAAATCAACATTTTAATAGGCCTATACGGCCTATAAGCATTCTTAAAATGACTTGAATTGAGAACACTTGCACCTGTACTTGGCTTTAGAGCAGTTAAAAAATGTCACAACAAGCCAAAGCCTGACAACAAACAATATCCCACATTCAGTCTTAATGCTGTGAAGCAACTATCTATCTCTCTGTTGACCTCACAAAGGATTCCCTGGTCCATATAGTGACTGTGAAAACAGTATCAGCTATATGAGGGAATGGTGGACCAGATAGTTATTCTCTGGAAGTCTCACTATGATTGTTTTGAATGGAAATATAGCTTATCTTGTTGTATTTTTACTATGAGAAGCCGACAGATTCTTTTTTTTGTATTACAGCAGCAAAGGTGTTAGTTAGTATACCTTCTGGGAAGCCTGAATGAATCTAGTGTACCCGTGAAATTGCACAATAATAGAGGCGCATGGATCTAATTAAGTGAAAGAACCGCCATGAGTGACAACACATATACACCTCATGTTGCCTGTGTTACAAAAACACTTGGATTGTGTAGCAGTACCACATAACAAAAGAGAAACTACTCATGTATGACAGTTTTTTTTACAATTGGTTACATGCATTTCTCGATACTGTTTAATTTTTCAAAACTCTTCACACAGCCAGCACAACAGCAGTCTATGTGAACCAAACTGTAGATAATTTTTCATTACTTTGTCACAAAATGTTCAGTGACTACATCTTTCTACTACAAATTCATGCATTATTTTCTCATTTAAACTCAACCACCACCAAAACTACAGGTATATACAGCAAATTGTACAAATTTTTACAAATTTTTAAAACTGTTACATTTAGGTTCAAAACCTAGTGGACCACAATTTGTGTCCCCCCTGTGTCTCCACAGACCGCAAGTTTCTCCAACCACGGGACTCCAGCCGTGTCCACTCCAGGATTTCCTCTCCGTGACGGCGCTTGGCGGGTGGCCCGTTGGCTCGGGATTTATCAACTACGTCACTCCACCAGTCACCATCACCATCACTGTCACCAGGAGAGACTCCAGCTCCTCGTCACCTCCTCCCCTTCCTCCTGGGTCTTCCCTGGCTTCAGCGCTACGACCCCACCATCTCTTGGAGCCAGTGAAGGATCCTATCCTGGCGATCAGGCTGTAAAAAATCTGGCCTCACTGAGGCATTTAAAGACCATGTGAGGACCTATAAGGAAGCTCTCCAAGGCCAAAACACAATACTACACCCTTATTGATAACCAGCAAAAGCCACCCAGAATGCTCTTCTCCACCATCAACCGGTTACTTCGGTCCCTTGAAGCCCCTGCCCCCCCCCCTTGCCACTCGACTGGGTCGTTGGACCCATCCACTGGGACATGGACCAGGATATCTGCAGAGCAGGGCGGAGAGAGCCTGCACCAGCCGGATTCCCCCCCAGAAGGAGCTATGTTCCCCAGTCTGTGAGGGCCGTATACGTCACCGGCCACTGGACATCCTGGCCAGAACTGCACACGGGAGGCCATCTCCAAGAAGTACTAATGGCCAAACATGGCCCAGGAGGTGTATGCCCACATCAACAGACACCCCGCACGGCTCCCACGGGCATGCTCCCAGTGTCTCAGCAGCCATGGTTTCACATTGCTTTAGACTTCGCCACGGATCTACCACTGTCAAAGGGGAGCATGGTGGTCCTGATCGTGGTGGACCGGTTTTCCAAGATGATCCGGTTCATCCAGTTCCCCTGGCTCCCCTCCGCCATGCAGGTCGCTGAGGCTCTCCGATCGTGGTTCCCAGCTTACATCTCGGCTACAAAAGGCCTTCATGGCTCGGCTGGGAGTCAGCCTAACATCCGGGTACCACCCGCAGGCTAATGTGCAGGTGGAGCACACTGTGCAAGAGCTTGGGAGGTTCTTGCGCAGCGACTGCCACGACAGGCCACAGGAGTGGGCACGGCGGAGTACACCCAGAACTCCCTCCGCCACTCCTCCACCGGCCTGCTCCCCTTCTAGGGGGTCTTCGGCCGCCAGCCTCCGCTGAGCCCCTGATCAGGGTCTTCCAGCGACGTCCCAGCAGTGAAGGAGTGGTTCCAGACGCTGTCTGGGCCTCCACCTAATTTCGCCTGCGGTGAGAGACAGAAGCATCAAGCGGATCGTCACCGTGGCAAGACCGTCATCTACCGCCCTAGGGACCGCATGTGGCTGTCGTCCAGGGACCTGCCTCTCTGCCTGCCCTGCCGGAAGTTGGCGTCCCGGTATGTGGGGCCATTTAAAGTCCTCCCGAGGGTAAACGATGTATCATTAGCATTAGACCTGCCCGTAGAGTACAGCCGGATATCTCCAACCACGTGTCTCTCCTCAGGTCGGTGATCCCCGGTCCCCTGGTGCAACCTGGCCCCTGGGCTACCCCACCCCCACCTATGGATGGGCCTACGTCTCATGCTGTCTGGTCTGGCGCCTGCACTCACCACCCACCTGACACCAACAGAAAAATGAAAGACACACAGATATCACTGTAAAATGTCAACTACATTATAGAAGCCCCAGAACCTTGACATTTCATTTAGGCCGCTGTTGGAGCCTATCTGTAAGGTTTGCAGTTAGCCACTCAGCACTGTGGGAGGGGCATGCACCTTGAATTTCTAACCAAAATACTAAATCTTTTTATAACTATGGTTTCAACCAAACGGCCAATTCCAGACACAAATTAAGTGATGCTCTATATTACGTCACAAATCAAGTGATGATCTATATTACAATTACAATTTGGCATTTAACAGATGCTTTGATCCAAAGTGACTTATAATCACATGGAGCAGATAGGGGTTAGGCATCTTGCTCAAGGATGCTTACAGGTAGGCCAACTCTGGGGCTTGAACCCATGACCTTCTAGCTGGGAGTCCAACACCCAGACCACTAGACTATCCTGCCCCCATATTACCTCTGGTAGCTTTGATTGACAACCTGCATGTTCCTCTACCAAACCCTCATCCCCCTTTTCCCTCCACCCTCCCATCCTCCCCTTGCTTAGCTGTCACACCCTCAGTTCATTGGTACAGAAAACAGAGGAGAGGAACAGAGAGTTTCCTAGATTTGCCCTCCATTTCCATGTCACTTATACAGATATCCTCTTTGGAAGGATGCACACACACACACGCACACGCACACACCAATGAACCCATATCCTCTTTAGGCAGAAAAACATTGTCTACCTGCCTTTTTTTAAAAGTCTAGCAACAATGTAACAAAATATCAATTGCAGACATGCATGGATTCACATTAGTCTGGGCAAATCTGTTCTAGTGTGGTGACACCTAGTGTGGGTTTGATCCCCGGAAGAGGCCTAAGGATGTAAGCATCCTTGAGCAAGATGCCTAACCCCTATCTGCTCCATGTAATAGCACAATGTAATTGTAAGTCGTTTGGATAAAAGCGTCTGCTAAATGATCAAATTGTAGTTGTAATTGTAATCTCACTGGCTACATGTTAACTTTCATTCTGCTAGTCAGTCTGAATACAATTGAAAAATGCTAAGTGGCCTGTTCAGAAAATAACCGAAACAATCAGCATCCAGTTAAGTAGTTTAATTGAAGACGACCGAAAGAAGAACCAGTGTTACCCGACTGGTTAAAGGTGGTCAAATTGATTACTAATAACTTTTAAACTGACAGGCATTGCCTCTACTACAATCAGGTTTCTATTAAGTTTGTCCAGGCAGAGTGACAGATATTGCATTGTTGTATAGCATTGTGTGTTCACACTGCGATCGCTTCATTGCGATAGGTTGTGCAGGCATCGTGCAGTGGTCTAGTTGTTGGACTCCCAGCCGGAAGATTGTGGGTTTGAGCCCCAGAGTTGGCCTACATTGTAAGCATCCTTGAGCAAGATGCCTAACCCCCATCTACTCTTTGTAATAATAGCATGTAATTGTAAGTCACTTTGGATAAAAGCATCTGCTAAATGACCTAATTGTAGTTTGTCCCATACAAGACTCCTGCGAATCTGATGAATTTTTGAGGCATCAAGGTTATTATTAACAATAATACAAAAAATTATAAATAAAACAAACAAACAAACAGACAGACATTCGTTCAAATGAAAAAGATAGACAATGTGTCTCAAAATTTTGCTTTCATTCTGAAAGAACATCCCATTTCACCTTATTGCTGTGGTCTCTGAAACAGTTAAAAGCAGTTTCACAGAGATTCAGGCTTTCGAGGTGGGCTGGCTGCCTACGCTGCTTCTATAAACAAGCCAGGATCTTGTGGATGGTTCAGCCTCAGACTGACTCCTGTAATTTTACTTTTACTGTAAACCACTCCTACATACGTCTGCACATGTAGAACTGCTATGGACCCAATGCTTGCCTGCCTGCCTGCCTGCCTGTCTGTCTGTCTGCCTGTCCTTACCAAATCTTTCTGAGGAATGCAGTGGGTTTTCAGTTTCAAAGCCAACTGTCTTGACTCTTCAAAACAGATCAATCGATCTAATTGGATGAAAATCATCAGCTCTGGAAATCCTGCTTCTCTGTTCTCCCAGCCCTCCTGCTCTCACTAAACATCATGTAAAGCAAACCTGCAGCACGTCACCTGAATGTTTTCTCCTACTGTGCAATGGCTGGTCAGTCTGCAGAAAGCAATTCCCCCAAAATAAAATATTTTCTATGTCTCTTTAAGTGGCTTGAAAGCACCTCACTCACTTGACACCTTCTCTAAATGGATATTTTAGTTTGCATTTCACATTAAACTCCACATGTTTTTAACATCTGTTTATACAGGAAAGTTGCTGAGGGGTAGAATTGAATACAAACAACTGAACCTTCCAAAATGATGAAATATTGTCGTCATGTCAACAAACAATACAGAAAATCAACACTGAATGTGAAGAATTCAATGCAGCACAAAAGCTTCTGGGAATTTCTATTTGTAACATCAAGGCTGGTTGAAAACATGTTTTTTTGCTGTAGTACTTCCTTTAGTAGCTGCAGTAGGTGTATTGTTTGAGTAGGCTACACATGTTGTGTTGCTTGGTTAGCAGCAGCAGAGTGTGGGCTGCTGGATTTGAGGTGCAGGTGCATTATCAGATCCTAGGAAACAAAGCGAGGGGGTGGGATTTAAATGTGACAAACAGGAAACCAGCTTTGTGTTCTTGAGCTCTGCACTAAAGAAATGTTTGTTCACAAACTTTCCTCTCAAGAACAGAATAATTTTAGCTTGTTGGCTCCAAAACTGATTTAGGGAGGTGGCATAAGTAATACAATTTGTTTTCCCGGGTATTAAAAACAGGTAGAGATTAGAGAATGGTATAAACTGTGGCAGTCTATGAGTAGTGTGACTCCTGACCAAACAGATGTTGACCTGTAATTGTTAAGGAATGAGTACTGACAGAACCTACTTCAAAGTGAAATAGAACAACAATTTCAGTGGCCCAGTAATTTGGGAATACAGACCAGTGCTTTCAGATAACATGATCTTTCCTCAACAATATTAGTTCTTCAACTATAATAAAATATACAAACTAGATTGTATATATAGATACTATATTATAACTAAACAGACAATTTAATTTCAGTAGTCCACACAACCATACAGGCAATGTGAATATTAATATATAGTACTGTGGTTAACATCTAGACACCTATACTGTAATGGTTGACTCTGTAACTATACAACAACAGTGTACCAACATGACTCAGTGTACCAACAGACAAACCAGTCTGCTATTAAGGTTTGTATGCACAAGGGGCAGGGTGTGTTTTCCTCTGTGAGTGTGCGCGCGCGTGCGCGTGTCCAGGGGACGTCCTACTTGGTATGGGAAAGGTCTCTGCCCCTGTGCAGGAAAGAGGAGAGGAACAACAAGAGGGTCAGGAGAGCCAGAGAGAGAAAGGGTGAGGGTCGGGAGGGGAGGGGGGGGGCTTTCAAAAAAAGAGAGATAAAGAAAGAATACATCAGACTGTCCCTCCCCCTCCAAGAACGCATCACAGTTTGACTCCACAACAATAAATAGTGCGTCACTAACATTCAGCAAGCGGCAAACTTTCCCGCCAGACAGGCATGCATGTGTATAGACACTACGTGTCTGTATGCTATGCATTTGGGGATGGTTAGTTTGTGGACAGAGGGGCCCCTGTGTATTTCATTCTAATTTGATCTCCAAACAGTTTGAAGGGCTGGCTCTCAACTCCAGACCTGCGTGGTTTTGTTGCGGTCTTGCTACCAACCGAAAGGATATTGATTCAGTTTGACTAAAGTTTTGTTTGCTTTGTGTCCTTTTTCAGTTATGATTGGTAAGAATATCAACAACTGATGTTTCACTTTGGTTTTGCATTGCACATTTTTTACTTCCTTTTAGTTATCCCATTTTATGAATCCTTTCTACTTCATTATTCATTGTGCATTTACACTGCCGTTTTTGCAGTGTTTTTGAGCAGACTATGAGAGCAATACAAAACTTTTATAAATACCAGAACTGCATCTGTTCTCATGGGAGTAAATCATTTCCTAAATCACACACTAATAGCATTCTCAAGGCTGTTTTCAGATTAGACTGAAACTAGGGCAGGCTTATAATGCCAACATATAGCAGTAATGGTGCTCTGCTCTTATTATTCATACAAAGAAATATATTAGATAGATATATCAAGGATTAGAGATAAAGAGAATGAGAAAGATAAAGGGTGATGTGCACTTGTTATAATTTGTCAGGCATATATTAGCATGGACTAGGTCTCTCTCTCTCTCTCTCTCTCTCTCTCTCTCTCTCTCTCTCTCTCTCTCTCTCTCTCTCTCTCTCTCTCTCTCTGTGTGTGTGTGTGAGTCTGTGTCTGTGTGTTTGTGTGACTTATTGCAGGAGCAGGTCCAGGTGTGTGTCCAGGTCCAGGTGTGTGTCCAGTTCGCTACAAATAAAGTTTATTATTATTATTATTATCATTATCATCATCATTATCATAATCATTAGTATTATATTATATAACATTGCCATATCAAGACAAATTATTACACTAGAACATAATGGAATGCGATATAATCTTCCTTGTCAGAACCTACCTATTGTGCAATAACTGTACATACACATACACTAGTCATCTAGATTGATACGCTATCAGAACAAGCCCCTTGGAACCTCTTTATTGTGTGTTTATAGTGTTTAGCCACATGCCTGTGAAGATAACATCATTATAACACTCTGTTGTTGTATGGATCACCAGGTTGCTGGGACAACTGATCTCCTTACAACCAGTCCCTTGTTAGTCCGGTGTGCTCATCTTTTACATACCCACACTGGTACTGTTGTGTTCAATATCTAAGCTTATCAGTACGCACTTGGAAATTCATAAAATAAAATAAAAGTGTTGCGGATCAGCACCAGATAAATACAAGAAGGAGTTCACAGACAATATGGATATTGTTATAGATATTTTGTCATTGTGGAGCATAAATAGTTGTGAGCTAAACGTGGAGTAAACATTGAGTGATTCCCCAGAGACCAACTAGTGAATGAATCTATAACTTAGGTAACATATAGGCCATAGTTTAGACCCCCAATGTTAACCCTGACCTTAATAACATAACAATTAACTCATCCAGACATGCAGTATTTGACCCCCCCTTTCTCTCTTCCCAGGACTTCTGTTAAATGAGGATAAATAGTCCGCAATGGGATGGCCTTCATCACAGCCTCTCTCTCTCTGTGTGTGTGTGTGTGTGTGTGCGTGATGGAGGGATGAGAGCAGAGGATGGAAGGAAGTCTTGATAAATCTTTCCTAAACGGAAGACAGACTGTCACACCTCCACCCTAGAATAATGTCTCTCTTTCCAGAGTCAGCTGTTTTATATACACACACGCAAAATACACACTACTCACACACATGCACACACACACAATATACACACTATACATACACACACACACACACACACACACACATATGCATACCTTAGAATCTTAGTGTAGAATCAGGTCAAATTTCATAAGAATTCCAGTGATCACCCGACACAGGGCCTTTCACTGTTCTACACACACAAAGACACACACAATGTTCTTTGTGATCCAGGTCTAACTAAAAGCTGCCTGCCCGTCTATCTGTCTACTTGTCTGTCTGTCTGCCTGCCCGTCTGTCTGTCTACTTGTCTGTTTGTCTGTCTGCCTGCCCGTCTGTCTGTCTACTTGTCTGTCTGTCTGCCTGTCTGTCTGTCTGTCTACTTGTCTGTCTGTCTGTCTGCCCGTCTGTCTGTTTACTTGTCTGTCTGTCTGTCTGTCTGTCTGTCTGCCTGCCCGTCTGTCTGTCTGTCTACTTGTCTGTCTGTCTGCCTGCCTGTCTGTCTGTCTGTCTACTTGTCTGTCTGTCTGCCTGCCTGTCTGTCTACTTGTCTGTCTGTCTGTCTGCCCGTCTGTCTGTTTACTTGTCTGTCTGTCTGTCTGCCTGCCCGTCTGTCTGTCTGTCTACTTGTCTGTCTGTCTGCCTGCCTGTCTGTCTGCCTGCCCGTCTGTCTGTCTGTCTACTTGTCTGTCTGTCTGTCTGCCCGTCTGTCTGTTTACTTGTCTGTCTGTCTGTCTGTCTGTCTGCCCATCTGTCTGTTTACTGGTCTGTCTGTCTATCTCTAGTCTACTGGTGTTTGAAAGGGTTTTCTCTCTCAAATTATCATTGCTACAAAAATAAACTCTCCCTCTCTTATGTAATCACACCATCAAATACTGCAGTTACAAAACTGCATGGCCCGTGTGAGTCAGAGACCTTTAGAGATGTATACACTACCGAATTACGTGTGTGTATGTGTGTGTTATTGTTATTTTATCTGCTGTTGGAAAAATTGAAAAATTGTCCTGCTCTGCATGCTGGTTGTTACTGTCACATAAACCTGGTTCTGCTATCTGTGCTCCACAAACCTGAACCATTCATGGGTCATAAGATGATTTTAGCAAAGATCATTTCAATTTCAAACTTCATTATTTCAATTATTATGTATTATGAACACATGCATACATTTTTCACTGGTGTTTATAGTTGTATTTTTATACTTTGATATTATGCTACTACTGTAAAATAAGTGGTTCATAGATTGTGACCCCTCCCACAAATTAGATGCTTCTTTCTGGAGGTTGTGGCTCCAAAAGTTACAAAACCAGTGTTTCAGAGTATTTACTTGATCCAAAACATATAGACATTAGAGAGAAATTTACCCTCTAACTGTCTGGCCTTTGTTCATTAAAACATGCCAGAACTCCTGCCATGTCAGTCCCTATCGACCAATTAATTACTGTGACCCATTTAGTGACTGACCTATTGTTGCAGATTATGTGTTTTAAGGCCTGAGAACCACAGCTCTAAACATAGAGCAGCTCTAACAGGCACAAATAGGGGTCTGTAAATTACTAAAAGCCTCTGGCTTTTCTTTCAACTTTCAAATGAACCACTTTACCAGCTCAACAACAAATAGAATGTGTGCTGAGTCTGTGTGCCTGTGCACATACTGTAAAACTTCAAATAAAAGCCTAGTCCCAAATTGACGCCTGTCCCTTTTACTGCTTTTATATTCTATCTGGATGTCCAGGTAGAGTATTCATGTGTCTGACTTTTTTCAATTACTAGACAGCTGTCACTAAACCTGTGTTTAGTCAGGACCCAAAACTAGGCACCTTTTTCTTTTATTGCATTTATTGCTTGATCAAAGATTCCTTTAATCCATGTCAGTCATAACAGGGAGGTTATAAATTTGATTTTAATCTCCATAATATAGTATGTTCCAGGGCAGACACCTGGATTTCTTTTGTAAGAAAACATTTTTTGTTTTTGTCAAATGTATCGTTAATTACTTACATAAATGTAAAATGTATTAAACTTCTTTCCTTTTCTTCCTTTCAACCCTCCGGTGATTGTAGCGCTGCCTCCCCCTTTTGGTCAAAATGGAAAATACATATGAATGGATTACATTATATTATATATTGCCTGGGTTTGGGGGCGGGGCTTTAACTCAGGTAGCGTCTAGTTCATAGTGCGTTGGGTTAATCCACACTATAAACCAGTACCCAGTCTGGGAGCAGTTAGAGAGTGGATTGAACTAGCAGCAACAACAACCCCAACACACTGTGAATACGATGGATTACAGGCTCATAGGCTTTGTTTAGCACAGGTCCAGTGATATTATCTTACAGATGGGGAGCCAAGTGTCTGATAGCAAACATCTGCTGGCTCAATTACTGGCGTTGCTGCTGCTGTCCACAGGACCAGTTTATGGAGGTAAGGGACCCTCCTTGTTTAGAATTGATCAAAAGTTGGTGTAGCCCACCTCTTTAATTTAACTAAAGTGCTGTGTTGGGTTTTTGTCTAGTTCAAATGTCCATCTAATGTACAAGAAACATGACATTGACACACAATAGCAGTAGATGCAGAAAATGAAATGCATCCCTAACAACAAATATACAAATTAAAAATAAAATAAATAGATAAAGATTTAACTGTAATACAACATACAGGAACACTATAACAAATATTTGTCTATATCCTAAATATAGTACATGCATTTCCACCATGACACCACACGACTATTTAGTCTGTTTGTGTAAAAGTGTAATTGTTGACATTCATATATTCTCATAAAACAAAACAAAAAGTTAAATTATGTTAAATAGCATATATCGTACATTTTGGAATCTTAATATTTATTTCACATTGTGAGATGTGGCAGGTATACGGTAGCTTGCTAGGCACTAAATAATATTTTGTTAGCAGTTAGATAATTTAAGACCAGTGTCCTGTTGCCACTGTATGATACTGCCCTAACATGTCTTCAATATTTACTTTTCTAAATATAGTATACAGTAGTTCTTACATTAAAAATGCCCATTTCATTACACACTGTTTAAATGTGTGCCTTTTGTGTCATTTTAGCAGCCAACATTGCCTATGAACAGCACACAGCTTAACTTCATATAAGAACTGTGTCTGCGATCATCGGAAGATTAATTATAATCCAATCCTGTATGGCATCATGTAGCCAGATTAGAGACAGGTTTATTAGAGTAGACAGACAGACAGACAGACAGACAGATATCTAGTTAGATAGGACTCTAAACGTGTAGTAAAGGCATGTAGGGCATGCACATCCCCACATAATCCTCAGAGCCAAAACCTTGAGCTAACACCAAAAACTAGGAAACACAACATGGGATTATACAACAGGTTGTATTTAACTACCATCAATACCATGTCTGTTGTTGCCGCTGACCCAGTGCTCCAAAACGGATGCCTGGAGGGCTCAATTAGAAGCCCTTTCCATTCATTAACTGTCATTAGGTGGTAAAGAACATTGACACACAACATAGCCTGCTAGACAGTCAATACAGTTAAATGGAATGTCACTAAAGGAGAAATGGGTCATATTGTTGAACATGTTCTGGCAAAAAAATAACAATAACAGTAACAATAAAATATTAAATGTACTGTACATCCTCTCTCTCTCTCTATAGTGTCATTCTATGGTGATAGTTATGTGCACCTGAGGACAGTCGAGGCGTCCAATCAGACGTCCCTCCATGTTCGCTTCCGGACATCCAGCCAATCAGGGCTGCTGTTCCTGGCCGCGGGAGAGAAAGACTTTCTTCTTTTGGAGATTACCTCTGGGCGCCTACAGGTATGCGCACTCACAAACACACACACACACACACACACACACACACACACACACACACCATATTTCCCTTCAAGAAAGTTGTCTGTCCTCCTCTCTGTCGCTGATAAGCTTAGAAATTCTCAAATTGGGGTCCATCAAACCACCATAAACAATTTTGATGTTTCTTTACAGTTTTTTATGAATACTTAAACACTAACAGTGATTATTGAAGCACTATCTGTGAAACCAATAACACTAGCCAATACATATACCAAGTGTGCCAAACTGAATGAACGTTCTCTGCTTTACGCTCAGTTTGTAATGTTATGATACACTTTTTGCAAAACTGTAAATACAACTCACTGATTTACATTCAGTTGGCATTTTAATAACACATTTCTAGCAACATTGGTCTCTACATTTATTTGCCAATTACCTTTCCACATTGACACATCACATGTGATGTGGATGAAGTCTTTTGGCCAAACCAACAAACAAGGCGAGATTTAGCCTAATTTTCTGTTATTTCTTTCCAGAACAAATGTTTTAGTTTTCTTCTACTGCGGTTTTGTTGTTTGAGGAGTGTTAGAACATTTTGAGAGAAAAAAAATAACTTTTCCCCCTTATTTGTATTGATGGTGTTATGTTCGTGATATCATTCATACTTTATACATTTGGATACCTGTGTGTATGGGTGTTTACTGCATGTATTACAAAACTGTATTGCAGAAAAAGCAAAAGCCATTAGTGTTTTTCATTTATACTATCAGTGCTTCGTGTGCTTATTCAAATGAGGGTTTGTGTGTACTGTATTGACACAGTTTTGCTTTTGCAAGAGATATACTGTATAATGTTTTGCTGGTTTTATTGTTAGTATGTAGCATCTTACAAAATTAGCCTATAGATTCAAAGCTTACAACAATGGAGACCAGGATGTTTACATCCTGGTCTCCGTGTCTATCTGCGCAAAAGTTTTAATTTACGTATAGTAAGCAACATAGGCTGACAGAGAACACGCAATAGCGTGTGACACAAATAATAACTGACAATTCCCCTCACCTGCCCTCCCGCTAATATAGGGGAGCAGATGAGGGGAAATTGACCACTGGTGCGCTGGTGAGAGAAGGGTGCGTTAGTTTTAGTGGACGGTTGGAGAATGGTGGCCGGTGGCTAATACGCCGGCGAGCCTGTCCGGGGGAGGGCGGCGTGGCTGGATGTTACAGTACCCCCCCCCCCCAGGCGCGCCTCCTGGCTGCGCCGCTCGCTGGTGTATAGGCCGCCCCTGAGGGCGCCGTGCAGGCTTATCCGGGCGGCGCTGGTGGAACTCCTGGATGAGTTCCCTGCTGAGCACGTCCTCGTCCCGGACCCAGCTGCGCTCCTCGGGGCCGAACCCCTCCCAGTCCAACAGGTATTGCAGCCGGCCCCCTCTACGTCGGGATCCCAGGATGGAGCTGACTGCGAACGTGGATCCCCCCGGACCATCCAGAGGTGGCGGGGGTGTCGTAGCGGGACCGGGCTGCGCCTGGGGACCAGGAACCACCGACCTGAGGAGAGACACATGGAACGTGGGGGCGATCCGGCTGTATTCTACGGGCAAGGCCAATGTGTATGCGACCTCGTGTATCTTCCGGAGGACCTTGAACGGCCCCACATACCGGGGACCCAACTTACGGCACGGCAGGCGGAGAGGGAGGTCCCGAGATGACAGCCAGACGCTGCCAGGAGTTCTCTGTCCCCCACGTCGTAGTTCCTCTCAGCGGCTGTGAGCTTCCTGGAGAAGTAAGCGCAGGGGAACAGCTTGGGAGGACTTCCCCGCCGCTAAGAGAGGACGGCCCGACTCCTACGGCCGATGCGTCCACCTCCACCACGAACGGAAGCTCCGGATCCGGGTGATGTAACACTGGTGCGGTGGTGAAGCGTCCCTTTAAGTCGGCGAACGCCTGGTCGGCCTCCGGGGTCCAACTCAGTTGAGTGGGGCCGCCCTTGAGCAATGACGTGAGGGGCGCCGCTACCGTGCTGTAGTTCCTGATGAACCGGCGGTAGAAGTTGGTGAACCCGAGGAACCGCTGCAGCTGTTTGATGTTCCCCGGTGTTGGCCATGACCTGACTGCCTCCACCTTTTGTTTCATCATCCTGGTTCCAAGCTGGTCGACCTCGTAACCCAGGAAGGAGACGGCCGCCTGGTGGAAGGTGCACTTCTCGGCTTTGACGAACAGGTCGTGGTCTAAGAGGCGTTGCAGGACCTTCCTCACGTGCTGGATGTGGTCCTCGAGGGTGGTGGAGTACACTAGGATGTCGTCGATGTAGACCACGACCTGCCGTCCAACCATGTCCCGGAGTACCTCGTCGACGAATGCCTGGAACACTGAGGGAGCGTTGGCAAGCCCGAACGGCATGACGAGGTACTCGTAGTGGCCGGAGGTGGTACTGAAGGCAGTCTTCCACTCGTTTCCCTCCCGGATACGGATGAGGTTGTAAGCGTTCCTCAGATCCAGCTTGGTGAAGAACCGGGCCGTACGCAGCTGCTCCAGGGCGGCTGGTACCAGGGGCATCGGGTACCGGTACTTAACCGTCACGGGCGGAGGTCGCCGTCTTTTTTCTCGACGAAGAAAAACCCCGCCTGGGCGGGCGAGGTTGAGGCCCGGATGAAGCCCCGCTGGTGGTTCTCCTGGACCTACTTTTCCATCGTGATGGTCTCCGCCCTGGAGAGCGGATAGACCCGGTTCCTAGGTGGGGTTGTCCCTGGCAGCAGGTCGATGGCGCAGTCCCCGGGTCGATGGGGAGGGAGGCACTCCGCGTTCCTTTTCGAAAACACGGCCGCAAGGTCATGGTAGTTAGCGGGGATGTTGTCTGGGAGGGGGACCACAGGCACGTCTGCCGCTACAGCCCCGCAGGTGAGCAACTGGCAGGTCTTCCGGCAGCCGGACCCCCACTTCAGGATCCTCCGCCGGCTCCAAGCTATAACGGGTTCGTGACGTTGTAACCAGGGCAGGCCCAGGATCACCGGATGCCAGGGAGTCCGTGTGATGTAGAGTTCCAGGCTCTCCTCATGCCGACCGTCCACTACTAGGGTGACTGGTGATGAGACGTGAGTGATTGGGCCTCCTCCTAGCGGCCGTCCGTCTAGTGTGGTGAGTGGTACAGGAACTTCCAGGCGACGTAGCTCCACTCCCAGGGCGTGGGCAAGTTCTTGGTCCAGGAAGTTGCCTGCCGCTCCGGCGTCGATTAAGGCTGCAGAGGGGAGAGAGGCCACAGGACCTGAGAGCACTACCGAGCAGTGGAGCAGGCACGTAGAATGAGCGCGATAAACATTATGTGCATCTGGTCTGTGCGTGCGTGTGTGGGGGCGTGAGTGTGTGTGGGTGTGTGTGTGTGTGTGTGTGGGTGCGTGAGTGTGTGTGGGTGCGTGAGTGGGTGCGTGTGTGTGTGTGTGGATGTGTGTGTGGGCACTCACCTCCCCCCGTGCCTCTTCTCTCCGGAGCCGGCAGTGTGCTCTAGTGTGACCTGCCCGCCCACAGAAGAGACACAGGCCTAGGCGCGTCCGACGTGTCCGCTCGTTCCATCAGCTCCTCGAGGGAGAGTGCGGAGTGCAGGCAAGCCAGCTCCACCTGCACCTCCTTCCGCAGCCCCAAACAGAAGACGGTGCGAAGCGCTGGCTCGTTCCACCCGCTAGACGCTGCCACGGTGCGGAACTCCAATCCTGGAGTGGCCTGCTTCCTTGCCGTAGCCACAGAAGACGCTCCCCTGGGTCCCCCCAGGAGTCGACTGGCCCGAACGTTTGGCGGAGCTCCCCCACGAGCCAGCGATAGCTGGGGATCTGCCCGTCCCGTGCGTGGTAGGTGTTAGTTATCCAATCGAGGGCTCGTCCGGACAGTAAGGAGAGCGCTGCGTGCACCATCTCGACATCTGATAGCCGGAGTTAGTCCAGCTGAAATAGGAACCCCACAAGCCGGCCAGGCGTCCCGTCGAATTTATCCGGCGCGATGACGCTCGCCCTCGTTGGCAACTCGGATGGAGACGCCGGAGGCGGGAGGGTCGTAGCTGGTGGCAACCGATCCTTAGAAAGAAGGAGCTCCACCATGCCAGCGAGCCCCAGCATTTGCCGCTCTACCTCTGTGAGTCGGTCTTCGGATCCGTCATCTGCGGGTAGCGGAATGTCCTCTGCTGCACTCATAGTTTAGGTCAGTTATTCCGTAATGGTTGAAGGGAGCGGGTCGGTGTGCAGGCGCAGATAGACACGGAGACCAGGATGTAAAGGCAAAAGCGAGCGTAAGCTCTAAGTTTTAATTTACATATAGTAAGCAACATAGGCTGACAGAGAACACGCAATAGCGTGTGACACAAATAATAACTGACAATTCCCCTCACCTGCCCTCCCGCTAATATAGGGGAGCAGATGAGGGGAAATTGACCACTGGTGCGCTGGTGAGAGAAGGGTGCGTTAGTTTTAGTGGACGGTCGGAGAATGGTGGCCGGTGGCTAATACGCCGGCGAGCCTGTCCGGGGGAGGGCGGCGTGGCTGGATGTTACAGTAGGTCATTTAGCAGACGCTTTTATCCAAAGCGACTTGCTCAAGGATGCTTACAGGCCAACTCTGGGGCGCTAACCCACGACCTTCTGGCTGGGAGTCCAACACCTAGACCACTAGACTATGCCTAGGCAATCAGAAATAACTGTAATATAATTTTGAGGAACTGGGTAAGTTCTGTCAAGATAACACAATAGTAGTACATTAGTGCCCTTTGGGAAACAATATTTACCAAGGGCACTAATGGTGCCTTTGGTAAATACTGTATGAGCAAAACAGACTGTGAAGTAAATATAAAACAATAAATAAAAAGTATTGTTAATCCTCTTTGTCTTTCTTTGAAAATATTTACAAAATTCTAACCTTTTAAGTAAAATGCAAAAGGCAAAGTGTATTTGCATCATAAAACAAATGTTTTTCTATATGCCACAATGCTTTTTGCAACCTCTCTTTGCCAAGATAACAGCTCTGTAACATCTGAAGCCGCGCTGGCGGGCAGCGCGCCCCCCTCTCGTTCTTCCCTGCCAGAGTATTGAGCCACCGTCTGACAGCCGCCCACAGTTTGAGTGCATCCATCCAAGCCACACACCTGTCCCACGTTAACACTAATATCATTATGTGCACCTGTGGAGAGGGTATATACGTGGGGTGCTAGGGTTGTCTCGTCGTCTGGTATTGTTTGTGTTGTCGCGTGTTTCTTGTTCCATGTTACCAAACGACTTCATCTAACTGAATCGTGTAATCAAACGCCGAGCTACGCTCGTGCTTATTGCAACCTACGTCTCTCTCGTGCTTTCTGGTCTGCGTCTGCACTCACCACCCTGACCCACCTGACTTCTTCTGACTTCTTCTCCTATAGAAAGCCAGCCTCTGGCCGTCGCCCCTCCAGGCATCAGAAGGGGTGATGGAGTAGACAATGAGTGTACCACTCCTTTGGTCGGGCGCTTCACCAACCAGCAACGCAGGTGCTGGGAACCTCTTACGTCAGGCCTCTGGGTTGTGTTAACCCTGTCACAGGGTTACAGCATTCAATTCAGACATCGACCTCTGAGGTACCAGGGGGTCAAAATGACCATTGTCAAGGACCCGAACAGGGCTTTGGCCCTACACCAGGAGGTCTGGGCTCTCCTGAAAAAGGGTGCCATCGAGCCATTAGACAGTTGTTCACAGAACAATGAATTATATGCCACTTATTTCATCATCCCAAAGAAGGACGGCGGACTCTGTGGTCCCTTTGGGCCTTCCGTCATTGCGGCCTCTCCAAATCTGGCTGAACGGTCTTGGTCTGCATCCCACTCAACACAGGCACAAGCTGGTCAGTCACTGCCAGTTGCCTAAGATACCTGCACCCATGGAGGAGAGAAACATATCTCACCCATGGGGTTCCCTTAGGGTTCATACCTTCTCGCAGAGAAGTAGTGACCACAGATGCCTCCCTGGGCGCACATAAATGTGTTGGAAGTCCAGGCTGTTCTGCTCACCCTCAAACAATTCCTCCCGGTGCTGGTAGGAAAACATGTCCTCATAAGAACAGACAACACATCTCTGGGCTACCATATGAACCACCAATGATTGTTTGGACCTGGTGCCCACAAGGTAACATTAACATGGTTACCTGCATTAACACTGCATAGGATCGAGTCCCGCTGTCGCCAGAGATCATGGTGAAGCTTGACAATTGACTACGTGCACAGCCTAAGACATAATGCTAGGATTTTATTGTGCAGTATAAATATGTTGGTATATACAGTTGTGGTCAAAAGTTTATATACACTTGTAAAGAACATGTATATCATGGCAGTTTTCAATTACTACAACTCTGTGATGGAATCATTCATTCAGCACATTAAATTTGGTTCATTTATGACTTTATTATGGGTCTTCTGATAATGTGACCAAATCTACTGGGTCAAAAATATACTGTTTCGAAGATATGAGCTTGCCATCCCTATCAAACACAATAAGCAGATAGGCGAAGGTACAAACAGGGGTAAGGTTAAAAGACTAAACTGGTAATACGAGGTAGGCATCAAAAACAGTAAGCCGGAGAGAACTCAACAACTAGGCACAGCTCCAAGATCTGGAGCTGGATTCAGGCTGAAAACTGGAGTCACAGGTGCGATGGTGACAGGTCTGACCAAGCACCGCATGCGCAGTAACACAGGACAGTCCATTTGGGAACACAATATTCTAAATAATGTGGGTGATGCGTAATATTTGTACCTAATGGGAAAACCAGTGTGTAAAGTGTTCTGTTTAACAGGGGGGAGGGAGGGATACTCTAAGTATTTTAAACAGTTAATTGATTAAGTACAAAACTGGTATGTTCTGGGGGTGTGGCCACCAAAATATAAGCAGACTATTGGAGTCACTCTGGGAGACAATTTGGGGGAGAGTGGAGGCTGGTATTTGTGGTTGGCGTATACGTAAACTGGATGATGGTGATTGCTCCCCTGTGTAATTTTGTATATAGTTGTAATTAGTGTGTACTGTGTGTGTGTGTTTGTGTGTGTGTG
>JAOEHI010010488.1:0-33182 GCA_025447815.1 Percopsis transmontana
CCCCCCCCCCCCCCCCCCCCCCCCCCCCCCCCCCCCCCCCCCCCCCCCCCCCCCCCCCCCCCCCCCACAGGGTAATGTAATGGTAGTTATTTAAAGATCATGGGTGTTTCAAACATGTACCAGTATTGGTTGGTACCAAACGTCATTCAATCTGAAATTAGTGCAAGTTGATGGCTGGCGCAGATCTAATCTGTACTGTGTGTATTAATACTATGGTGACTGTGCACAGGGCTGACCAGGCTCTCACCACCCTGGCCATGAGGAAGTTCTGTGAAGACAAAGTCTCTTCTTCTCTGCAGCCCTCGCAGAACAGGTGCGGGCCCATGTGTGACTTTTTCTTCTCCCATCTGTCTCTGATGTTTGGGCCTCAGTGGCACACTGGGGAGATATTGGCCAGGAGTTTATCGGGTCCAGAAAGTTCTGTAAATGCTAACATTTTTGCAATGATATGCTTATTATCTATTTACTAAACCAGACATTTTCTATTATTAGTTTAGTTGGCTGTGTGGTCACTGCAATCAGTGCTGTAGGCACATATATGGTTAGTATAGGGCCCATGTTTGAGGTAATGTCTCTTCTCAGGACTGTCTGGTTGTGGTCAGATAATGCTTGATGGACATCTGACTGCCCTGTGTCGGTTATCTCGCACCTGTTAGTAAAGAACAACTAACACCTTTTTGCAGCGTAACTCTAACTGAACTGAAACTATGTCTTTTTCACACCATTTGTTAGTTTTCTCCTGTGATTCTCAGGTATATTTACTACTTTGGCGGTCTTCTGTCAAGTACCATAAAGATGAACAGCAGCCCTCTCTTTCTCAAAGAAATCCTCATTCCCTCACTGCCTAACTTCCAAGCTGGGGGAGGTCAGTGCTGTAGAACAAAACCTGTTGTCTTAGAATACTTTAGAACAGTATTTTTCAAACTTTTAGAGTTATAAAGAAGGTTCATAGATAGCTTGTAGTCTGTCCAAAAATATTAGTATTCCTTTAAAATAAAAATGAAAATATAATGAATACAAATATTATGGCAAGATTATTAAACAGGTATAAAATGAAAATAAAAAGTAAAATAGTTAATAAATAAAATAAAATAAAATCCATTACATTACAGTGCATACAGAGAACAAATATAAGTTTTTTTATTTTTTATGTTCTGTCTTATATGTCTGTCTGTCTCAAGGATACTACCCTTTCCTGAAGATCTACCAGTCTTTACAGCTGATTTACACCTCGGGAATCTAGTGAGTGTACTGCTTTTTCTTTCTTCTGAGCTTTGTCTATATACAGACGGTTGTCTGTGTTTAGACGTGTAGTGGTCTATGCTTACTGTTGTTTATATGTTATGTGGTAAACAAACTGGATTTATGTCCCGAGTAGGCATACCCAATGTTAGTTTTATTTTTTCCACCTGCTATGTTTGTCTGTGCGTGCGTGCGTGTGTGTATGTGAATAGTGATCCCCAGAGCTCCAGAGCAAGGAAACTGTGTGTGACTGTGGAACCAGCATTACTGCTGAAGGGTGACATTATGGTGAGATATACCTATACCATACTGTACTAAATGGTGACCTTAACGAGACACAAACATGCTTCCATTGTAACAAGCAGCACACATGTCTCTGCCTTATCAATCCTTCTACTTGTTGCCATTCGATTCTTTATTTTTTCCCTTTATGATCCAGTATCATTTCACATATTTTAAAACCTTTGATCAATGTATTTCCATATGTAGTGTATCCACACATGCTACCAGCTAAAGGAACTGCAAATCTGAGGCCCACAATTGGACAAGCCACATGCACATTTTAACACATCATGTACAATGCACACAGCCACGTGCACACCCAAACTTATGTATTTACAGGTACCCGTTTTTCTCTTAACCCCAACCCCTTGTGGCAAAATGACACACTACGCTTTTTTAAGTTTGTACAAATACATTCTGTTATACATCACCCCTTGCCTATGTTGATTTTACAACATGCTCTCCATTCCATCCGTGCATCTCTGAAGGTGAAGTGCTACCACCGGCGGACCCAGGGGGCTGAGAGAGAGGTGGTGTTCAGAGTCCAGTTCCACACATGCACGGTACACGGGGCCCAGCTGTGGTTTGGCAAGACTGAACTGGACCTGGCCTGCACTGGTATGAACACAGAAGCTTCGTTCCAATGACAATCTTTGGATCTGTTGGAAAACCATATACACGTAGTTGAGAAGGAACTGAAGGAATACAATTAAAAAGACACTGCACAGCATGTCTGACTGTAAGAACGATTTCCTGGTGCATTTCATGTGTATAAACATTTTTTTTATATGTTCTTATGCATAACTCACAATGAGGCCTACAGACAATTGCATTGCATGCGTGTTTTCTGTCCCAAATTACAAAAGGCATTGCCAGCTGAGATGAAACAAAAACCTTACATGCCTCAGTAAGCCACGTTCTCATGAGAGCTGAGCTGAGTTTTAAGTGCTTCATGCTGACGCGTGCACACTGTCCAAGTATAAATAATATTGTCCATGCTTCCATGAAAGCATTTCAAAACAAACTATACATAGAACTGTTTTAATTCCCCGCTGCTCATGGTTTTGGTTGACGGATTTCATTGCAATGTGCTTCTTATGTGTATCTAATTTATGTATTCATATTTTATGTTGCACACTTACTAAATTAGCCCATGCTTAAAGACAACCACTAAGAGTACTTAGGCTGTTTTTGTTTTTTCAAGTATAAAATCACCATCATAATAACTTTTTTTCTGTTACTTTTAGTTGATATTTTAAGTACTATATAGTGTTTTACTTATTTTGTTAGTATATTTTATTTATGCTCTGCTTATCCACAGATGACAGATTTCCTCCGGATGCTACAGTTGAATTCATGTTCTCTGGAAGCCCTGACAAAATAAAAGGTGACTATCGCTACTTGGCCGTGTTGTAACACGTCACATGGTGAATATTTCAGAATGAACTGTGTGGTTCATGAGAAAATGTCTGCTTCATAAGGCCGAGAACATGCCAGGAATGACCCCTCAATAAGAGTTGACTTCAACACCACTGATCCTGTGGTGAGATGGGACTCTTACGAGAACTTCAATCTGCACCACCAGGACAGCTTGGAAAGTATGTATACACACACACACCATTCACAGAGACTATACAAAAACTCTTAACATCTTTTTGTAAATCTGCAACACACAGGTACTAAAATCTAATGGGTCTGTACTGTATACTTGCTTGTTTACACCAAGGAGGTCTTCATCTCACTTAGTCTGTTTCTCTGTCAGCAGGATGTTCTCAAACAGTTATAAACCAATTCTCATAAAACATTGTGGACAAACAATTTAGATTTTGGTAGGGATCCAGATCAGTCTTTAAATTATTATGATTTTTTGGTCATTAGTTCCAAAATCAACAGTCTTATCACTGGGCAGTCACTGGCTCCTCTCTAACAAGTGCTCTCTAGTTTTGAGACACACACCAACGCAAACAAATGAAATTTCAATACACATCACTCCTCCTCCAGATATCTCTCATACCAGGGGCCCTTTGGACGGCAGCCTGTACGCCCAGGTGAGGAAGCAGCGTGGCCCAGGCTCCACCACCTCGGGGGCTTCGCCCAACGGTTGCCTCACCGCCAGCCCCACGGTGAAGCCCCCAGCTCCCGGCCCACCCCAGACTCAAGGCCAGCTTGTCTCCTTCAGCTCTGACTCGGACCATTCCACAGCCTCGCCCTCTCCCGCTCCGGCTTGCCCCAAGAGAGAGGAGACGGACGGTGAGGCCAGAGCAAGAGACAAAACAAGGGGGAAGGAAAAGGCCAGGGAGACATCCATTTTGGACGACAAGGACCCATCGAGTCCTGAAGCTTTAAGAAGGGAGCGTTCCTGTTGCAGTCAGGGGGGTGGGCGGTGCGGGCAGGGGGGGTGGGAGAGAGAGAGGCCCCCGAGCCTCTCTAACGGTCACTGTCCGGCTCGTTGCAACAGTGCCAAAAACAATCCCAAAAGTCGAACTTTACCTGCCTTACCTGTGTCCCCCCCCAGTCATTCATCCCACATGGAACTCTGTCATCGCCATAGTGCCCACCCATTACCAGAGTTACCATGGGAACGTCCAGCTCCTCCGCTGCCGTGTCTCCACAGACCCTGTTACCCTTATTCCACCCCTGACCTCCACCCACACAGCCTCACCCTGCCAGGCTCAAGCAGACTCTGCAGCGGTGAGGAGTGCCATCTCTTCCATTATTCCAGCCATGGCCCATCCTCTCATCTCTCCCATCAGTCCCTGCCCCACAGTCCATACAGGGAGATGTTCTTCAGCCCTCCGACGGCGCCCTCCGGTTGCCCATGTAGAGAGTGTGCTAGCAGGCGGGAGCTCCAGTCCACCTCCGCCCGAGTGTTCCACCAAGACCGATCAGGAAGCCTGCACTGGTCCCGAGAGACGGGAATACCACGAACAAGAGACGGCCTTCCAATGTGGGGAGCTGAAAACCCCTGGGAGGCAGAGAGAGAGGCGGAGTTCTGGCAGCGCAAGCCGGCAATGCAGACCTATCACGTCTACCACTCGCCTTTAGAGCAGGGTCCGAACGCGGACCAACCTGGGTTTGCCCTTGGCCTTCACCAGGGCTACCCCAGCCCTGGAGCCAGCAGCGGGTACCACACCCCTCCTGCGCCACGCCACTCCTGCCCCTGTTCCCCCTATCAGGCCTCCCCAGCGGAGAGCAACGAGAGCCGTGGGTATGCCTCGGGGTACCACTCTGAACCTGCCTCTCCCCTGCCTTCTACAAGCCCCCTCCCTGGAGCTTCTCCTGGAATAGGAAGACAGCCAAAGACAGAGCATCATACAGGTGAGTGTGCAAGCCTCTCTTTTAAGGGTCTGCAAGGGTCTTGGCATTGTGTTAAAGATTCGAACTTTGTAGATTTTTACCATCACGTTTTCCCTTTTGACAGAACAAAGTGCCCAGGCTGGTGTGGAGGCCCACATATCACAGAGGTCAGTGGGTGAATCAGATTCTAGTGGACAGCCTGGCACACCTGGAACTGACTCAGACCATGATTACACACTCATAAGCAGCAGCAGCCCCACACGCACTGAAGACAGGTCGGTATTGGTCAAATGATAAATGTTTTCTTTCCCTCCTTTTGAGATTAATGCACTCTGACATTGGGTCCGAATTTTATGTAGCCTTCATTCTTTTTTTTCCAGTGTAATAGAGAATGTTGCGGAGACAACTTCCCAGAGCATTCCCAGTGGACAACAGGAGCCTAGCCAAGGAACCTCATACTCCACCAAGAGCAATAGCACGAGCACAAAAATACCAGCAGAAACCACAAAACAAGCCCAAAGCTCTAAGACAGTCACAGACTTAATACATACACCCAGTGATTCTTCTCAGTGTTTGAGCTCTGCTGCCCAGGATACCGATACTCTGGAAGGATCCCCTACCCCCAGCTGCACCCAACCAGTGTCCTCGGTCCAAATGCAGCTTAATGGCTCCGCCTTTCCCAACGTCAGCCAATCAGATAGCAGTCGAGGCGTATCGCTGAACCCTTCACCTGGTCATAGCTCCACCCCGTCTTCTTCACATTCTCCTACTGGTTCCCCAGCCGGCCGATCCTCTCCTCAGGCCTCAGGGCAGAGACTGACCCCTGACAGGGAGAGCACACCCGACACCAAACCACCGTCACCGGTGCCTGATGGATATCAAACCCCGACCTTCCCCTTGGCGTCAAACTACTACCCATTGCTGAACGTCCCCCATGTTCCCTACACTGGGTACACCGCGGTCACCATCCCTGCAATTCAGCCGCCACTCCCGGAGAAGAAGCGGCTGTCGGCCTCGCCGGTATCCCTCAATGGACACAACTCTGCCCTCAGGGCTTCCTCAGCTCCTTCTTCTGCCAGCCTGCATCACGTGACCTTCTCCCCCTCACTGGGAGAGAACCCCCCCCTCTCCCAGCGAGGGTCCACCCAATACAGCGGCAGAGAGGACCCTGAAACCAGGGTCAATGCAAAGTTTGTCCAGGACAGCTCCAAGTACTGGTACAAACCAGGTATCTCCAGAGACCAAGGTGAGGCTTTTAAGCTATTTTCTGTGTTACTTAGGATAATAACTGTATACTTTATTGTGTACACATTACTAAGAACATTTACAGTGGTAAGCCAGTACTCAGAGGCTTTCCTCTGATCTATTATCATACGATAATATGATAATATGATACTATGAGCGGGACTTATAAAGACACCATCTTGTCTTTTCTCTTTTTACATGCTTATTGTTGTGTCTCCTACGCTGTAGCAATAGCGGTGCTGAAGGACAAGGACCCTGGTGCTTTCCTCATCAGAGACAGTAACTCCTTCCAGGGGGCGTACGGCCTGGCTCTCAAGGTAGCCACCCCTCCCCCTAATGCCAACATCACCAGCAACAAAGGTAACAAGGCTCACTAAGTCTCACTAAGTAGGAATTTATTGCCAGTACCATTAGCCCCTGTTTTACAGTGTGTCCACACACATATGATCCGTCAAGCAAATAATGTAGCCGTGCAGAATCATAATAGGTGTGTATGGGGGGGAAGCTAGCACATCGCTTCAAAAATAGAAACAACACGCATTTGTGCCCTTGACGCAGCGCTCACACTGTGGACAAAATACATGAAGCAGAATGGAAGAGATGTATTTCACTGCTGGGGACACAGTGTTATGCTGTTAGTTATGCAGTTTAGTGAATTTGAATGCATTTTTAACATGTGGAATTGGGAATAAACAAATATAAGGTATTACTTTTTTACTAAGGGATTACTTTTACTAAGAGATTACTTTTCGTTTGATAGGTCACTTGTAATCAGAATATGTAACTGCTGTCTTCAGTTTAAACATTCATTGTTGAATATGTGTTGGATGGAATCAATAAAAAAAATTAACATTATTTTTTTAGCTTGATTTTTACCTTCCATATAATTCTTTATTTCTTATAATTTCTCCGATGCTTCTTTGTTGTTCCCCAGGAGACCCTCTGGAACAGCTGGTGAGACACTTCCTGATAGAGACCGGCCCTCGGGGAGTGAAGATCAAAGGCTGTCAAAACGAGTCCTCCTTTGGTAGGTTATGTAGAATTAACAACTTCAGTCATACAGTATTGCTAACTGTACATCATTAGCCCTGTAGGAGGCACTGATGGTCAACAAATTAATTTCCTCATTACATGTCTTGATATCGTATTTGCTTCGTGTCTTTAAGGAAGTTTATCCGCCTTGGTGTACCAGCATTCCATTACCCCTATATCTCTTCCATGTGCTCTGCGCATACCAGAAAAGGGTAATAAAATATTATTACATGTATAATTATATAACAAAAAAGGTCATATAAGATAAAAAAAAATTATGACTTGTACATGTAGTGTGTTTTTGTGTGTTCATTGTTGAGAAAACTGTGAATGCACACCACAGCAGTAAACACTGTTACATAACCATGATGTTTCAGATCTAGTAGGAGAGCTTCAGGAGATGCAGAGTGCCACCTGCACCAGCACAGCAGCAGACCTCCTCAAACAAGGAGCAGGTAACTCCTCCCCTTTCTCTAGACACTAATTTTCTTGCTTTTGTTGTTGTGCGTTCATAGCCTGGTAAAACCATCTCGATATTGCAAGCTACGCCTCTATGGTTTTCTCACCATCAGTCTGGGAACTCTCAATCGAAAACGGTTTTGTCATAGAGGCGGTGCCAATAGGGGTCAATCAAATCTTGGCAGGTGATTGGACCACCTGTAACTAAACAGAACTGAACTACCACCTGGACTCTGATTGGCCGGTGCTTCTGACTAATGGTTTTCAATTGTCGGTTCCCAGACTGATATGTAAAGCAAATCGGAAATCAGATCTTACAAAATCAGGATGATTTTACCAGGCTAGTGTTACACAATAATCTCTAGAGGCCTCTATCAAGGAAATGGATGTCATCCACAGTGAAATGTTCTTGCAGTTCTTTGTTTTGACCAGCAGACTCCGCTCAATCCACATATTTTATTAGCAATGAGTCATACTAAAATCTTATATTATGCAAATATTGTTGCGGAATTCACAATTCCTCACTACCCTATGTGTGATCCAGCCTGCAATGTGTTCTACCTGAACTCTGTGGAGACTGAATCGCTGACGGGACCCCAGGCCATTTCAAAGGCAACCAAATGCACCCTGTCCCTGAGCCCCCGTCCAACACCAACTGTGGTCCACTTCAAAGTGTCCACTCAGGGCATCACTCTCACCGACAGTAAAAGAAGGTACTAGCTCTACTTGACAACAAAACGCATTTTTAAATACATTCGTAATAACCTAGTGGGTGTACAATGTCTACCCAGACTGTTTTTCAGGAGGCACTATCCCATTAACAGTGTGACCTTCAGCAGTGTTGATCCGCAAGACCAAAGGTGGGTAACTGGAGTTAAAAAAGAACTTGAATGGCGGTGTGTCTGTATGACCATGCTGATACCAAACCATATGTGGGCTCTTGTGTGTGGATATGGTAATGCCATTCTCAGGTGTTCAACAATGCTGAGCCGTGCTGAGCTTTTACTGTCTTTGTTTTTTGTCCACGTTCTCTTTGGTATTTCGCTTTTTAGGTTTTAGTTTTGGTGTTTGAGCTCATTAACAAATGAATTAAGTGCTGAAAACGCTCCCAATTGTTTTTGTCATCCATGTTTTTCTAAGCCTCGTCTCTGTCTCTATTTGTGTGCCCGTGCTTCAGGTGGATTAATTCTGATAACGAATCAAGCAAGTAAGTGCTTGTGTGTATTTTCTTTGCAAATAAAAGTCACTGTCGCTCAGTATGCTGTGCACTATCTTTGCATGGCAAATGGTTAATGTCATATTTTTCAGATACCTTCACACAAACTGTATTTCCTTTTAATCTTTGACTATTAGCTATCTGATACGTCTTTACTTTACTCATTCGTCCCCCTTTCTCCATTAGAATGTTTGGCTTTGTGGCACGGCGGACAGGCAGTACCACAGAGAATGTGTGCCACCTGTTTGCGGAGATGGACCCCGAGCAGCCAGCTGTGGCCATTGTCAACTTTATTAACAAAGTCATGCTGGGGCCACAGTTGCGAAGATGAGAACTAGAAAGCGTGTAAAGACTTGAAACTAATGAGGAATAGGCGAGATTTTTCTTCTGTGATAAAGCTTTGCAAAGGATTTTTTTTTTTAATGCATGTGTGTTGGAAACTGTTTGTTTATTCTGTTTTTAGTGTATCACAACTGTGCTTGACCTGGTCTTTTGCCTGGATGTTTTTTTATGTCTATTCTCAAGCAGGTTTGGGAGAGATTTAAGCAAATGTTGTTTATTTACAGTACAATCATACATACAATATTTGCACTAGAAAAAGGGGAAAAAAGTTGTTAAAAGTTATTTTCTTAGTTATGAATAGGATTTCACCTGAATACGTTGATCTGACGTGTGGCATGCCTTACAAAACCAGTTGTTTCACAGACTTGCTTTCAATTTCTACTACAGTGTTTTCAGTATTTTCAAGTGCAAAGTATATATTATTTATGTAGGATAAAGAGCAAGTAATGTTGTTTTAAGATGGAATATGGCATCTCCTACAGCAGGGCTTCAGTAAGCTACCAAAGAGGGGTAAAAGCATATGATTAAGAAAATGGTTCTAAGGCTGTTTAATGAGATATTATCTTTAGATTTGATCTGAGTCAGTTTTCAGTTGAAGGAGTTTTCTTCTGTGTATATTTAACCATCTGTAGAGCAGAAATGTCTCATCAGTATTACACATTGTATGTATGTTGTATGTTACTACAGTACTCAAAATGCTATTTTTTTTAGGTTATTTGTGACAGCAAGCAAAATAACATTGTATCCCAACTACAACACTTTGTAAGCCTTGACAACAAGAACAAAGTTTTTAAATACAGAGGGCCATAATGAGATTTGAAAAAAAGTGTTGCTACTAAGATCCTGTATACAAGGGAAATGTCAACCATAGAAGAGAATTCACTGAAAATGGTTACCTAAATGTCATTTTTTTAAATGTCAAGACATTTTTATTAATTAATGTTAACATATACTCTTCTGGAGTAGTCTCATAACATAACTAGAAAAACTCACCCTGCAGTCCAGAAAATGTCTGACTGATGACAAAGATGCTAGAATCTTTCTAACTTTTTAAGTTATTTTAGTTATTTTATTTTATGCTTGAAGCCAAAGACGATGTGTACAAATATATGTTGTTTATTTGTGTGTTCCATATTTTAACACAATATTTACATCAGTACAATTCATATTTTTTAAAATAAAGCTTTATAAGAGAAATAATATATTTTATGTCTCTGAAGTGGAAAATAATAACCGCGCATCCATTTCTATCATATATGACAGAAAATAAAACTAATAAAACAATCCATTTTTGTACTTTTCATTATGTAAAAAAGTCGTAATTGTATGTCCCTATAGCCAGAACGCCATATTAACAATTTCATTGCTAGTAAATATTGTATTGATTGGAATAACGTTTTTCTATTTTGATTCAATGTTTATGTTTTACAATTTTAAAGCATAATTCGTCAAGGCAAAATGACGAGGTCCCACCGAGATTTGAACTCGGATCGCTGGATTCAAAGTCCAGAGTGCTAACCATTACACCATGGGACCTTACTGCGCATAGCAGTATGCGAAACATGATGTATTTGTCGTAAATTAGAATTTTGTTATGCTTCTGTTCTTTATTCAAAAGCGTTTCCCTTGACATACGATGCAAAAATTCGTAAACAGAAAAAAATATAAACTTAGCACGAGACATGACGCTCGTGTGGGTGGTTAGCTTAAGCTCACCAACTAGCTGTCATGCTTGCCAACACACGTTATTCGATCGATGTACCACCAGATAGGATTGTTTTCCCCGGAAATGGAGGATACTTGCTCGCTGTCTTGGCAATAACTCGCGGTGTCAGAATGTCAAATAGCTGCAATTAACACACATATTTCCGCAGACTGTCGACCGTCCATCCCTTTTTAAAATGCAACACTGCGATCGAGCTGAAAATTAAACGAAGGCGATGTTTATTACGGTAAAAGTCTTCCACATTGCTGATGCAAATGAACTTCCGTTTTAGACTCCTTGTTCTTCAAAATAAAACCTCATTCGCAAGATAAAAACGACAATGGCAGTTACTCGCCAATTGCCATATCTCACTGATTTCTTGATACTTTAAGTTATTGGTGACAGTAGCCTTAGACTATTTTACTAAAAAAATTCTATATGAAATGGCGATAACTAGCGTATTACATTAATTTGGACATTACGTAAATGACTTATGGGAAAATATAGGCTATCATAATTAATTATCTCGTTATTTTTTAGAAACTATTAAGATTAAATCTTATTTTTTTATGAATGGTTCTGCGAAAATGTCTTGTTAATTAGTGCGAAATTAATGACATCACTAACGACATCAATAAGTCGTTTTGAGAAAAGACGGGCAGATTTTATTTATATTTTCAATTGAAGACAATATACTAGGAAAAGGCGGTGAAATTAAATATATAAGAGCAGAAAATGAGTTCACATTTAAAGTATCACTTATGGCAGTAAATACTCACACCTGCCTCAACAAGGGTGTCTACGGCTGGCCACCTGCCATTAATTAATCATAATGTCAGTAGTAAGTAAATGTGAAATTTTCGGCTGGTTTTGATCCTCTTTGACATTTCGAATGGTAAAACACTAAAGGTGTGGAAGGGGTACTGAATCGTGGCAGTAGATGGATGAGAATAGAAAACATGCTGTCCCTCATTCTCCCAGAAGAGGGAGCAAGATGGAGTTTGATGTGCCATGTCACTAGATACTCAAAACTGAAAAATGGTGCTCCCTTCTGAAAACAACAACTTATAAATGGTATGAGTTTTAATATATCTCTAATTCTGTGAACTGAAGAATAGCATAGTCTTGTTAAATTTAACAATTTGATCATGTGAAGACAGAGGTCTGTGGAAAATATTTATTTGCTTTTCAAGATGGCCCATTATTTCTATGCACGCAATAGGCTGTCTAAAAAATAGGTCTGGGGAAGGGTTTTCTTATACCTTATAGGCTATCCTTTGAGCAATTTATGAAAAGAAAATAACCTTTGCTCCCTTAAGTAAATATATGATGCAGTTAGAGGAATTCCAACAATGTTGAGGATTTGCTGCAATGCAAAACTTTGAAGGTGAGAATAAATATGTGCTGGGAAGGGTCAAGATTCCTGGGACAGTACAATAAATCCTAAAACATAAAGTTCAAATTTAGATATAGTATTTTCATTAGTCTTATAGCTAATTGTGTAACTCCCCAATGTCCTCCTTTGTCATGAAAATACATGCAGAACAATAACAGATTGTTACCAAGCTTGTGATTTGTGCAAAAACTGGTTCACCCTAGGTTCACCCAGATATTTGCTGTACTTTTTCAGTCAGTACTTTGGAAAATAAGCATGGCATAGTTGGTTATTTTTTTTAATGTATTTTAATTTTATAGACATGTTCAAGAGTGAAACATCCTTCTTTAAATAGATTATATGCTGACCCAGTTACTATTATTATAAATCTTTAGAAAACTGACAAGCCTGTTCAGTACATTTTGATCTCCATATGATATTAACTGCAAATGGAAGCTACAATTCAGACACAAAATGTGTGTTTGTGTGTGCACTTGTGCAAGTGTAATCTATGTGAATACTGTATATATATAATATGAAAACTGGTGAGTCACTTGTATTTCATATATATTATCTGTATAATCCAAGATCATGTCCCTTTGCACATACAAAGTGAATAGGGACATGGTCTTGGATAAAGAAGTCCAGCCAGTGGGCGATGGCCGGAGCATCTAAGGACACAAAATGGCTCGCCAGGATACATGTCTGACATGGGTGTTGTGGAGCCAAATAAATCCCCATTAACAGAACAGCTTGATCCAGCACTGGTGCCAGCTTAGAAACTGGCCAAGCTACAGGACAAGGATCAACTCTCCGTGACTACATGAATTTAACACTCAAACATATCAGTTTCTAAAAATTAATCAACAGTCATGGGCTCAGGACACAACACAATTCTGTCTAATCTGTCCAAATTTTTGTATGTCTCAATGTATGAATCAATTCATCCTCGGGTTGGTTTAGATATGACACCAAAATCAGATATAAACAAGTTGGTATGTGGTGCGAGGTAGTAAACAAACTTTCTGCTTGCATGCAAGGATTTTGTGGTATCCCCCTAATTGTTGAGTGGTTTCTGCACTGGGGTGCAAAATATACATACGTTTAATGTGGAATGGCCTGGAATGTTTGGGGAATTTTAATAGAGAAAATGTTCCTCTGTTTAAAAGTGGCATGGCAGCACTAGCAGGGGGAAGAGATGAAGACAGTGCGCTGACTGTTGGATCAATGCAGCGGATAAGTGAGGGGCTGATGAGACTGCAAAATACTGTATATGCGTCACATAGGACAGACAGGAGTGCTTCCAGTTTTTTAGATTTTCTTGTAAAACAACAAATTAATATTTTTTTGTATTCTATTTGCAAAACAACTATTTTATAAGACATATATGATAAGATATGTAAATATATAAATCTGCATGCAAACATGCCTTTGTATTCTCTATTTACTGATTTTAACATTTCCTTAAGGTTTTCTTCTTGCTGCGACCATGTTTACATTATAAACAAATCCCTGTCCTTCTACCTATGGTCTGGTCTTGCCCCCAAACTAAGCAACACAAAGCTATTGTGTGCACCTTTCAGGAAATACATAAATAAATATATGACCATATTTTATTCTAAATCTATATCTAGGGAGAGAAATCAAAAGAGACAGAGACAGACAGACAGAGAGAGAAAGAGATAGAGCACTGGCACACTCATGCCATCTCCTATGCAATGCAAATAAATGGCAACATCGCCATGCAGCATTGCTGTCTGGCCTACCACTGTACTGCAGAGTAGACACACCCCTCAGAAACACGCGACACTGCACATTTGCAATGTATAACAAAATAAAATGAATTTGGTTTAAATGGTAATCTACTGATATACAAGGTTTCAACCAGGCCTACATCGTATTCAATAATATTGGAATATTTTAAGTTGTTGTTGAAAACGTGTTGCAATAACACAAAGGGACTGCTTTGGGCAACACGAGATATAGTCCGCCACTGCCCGCCAGCGTACTAATTCTATAATTTTCTGACGAGCGCATACATATAACACAATATAGCGCTACAATCGTCGTGTATCAATGAATCAGAGCTCAGAGTAAAACAATGTTGCTTTAAACCTCACGCGGTCAAAGTTGTTTACCTCTTCGTTACCTCTGACGTCATGACACACCCCTATTTGGGGGAGGGGGAGACGCTCCACATGTTACGAGCACTGGACCTGACCAAGCGCTGCAAGCCTTGTATGAAATGTCACCAACCACAAACACGGGATAGACGCCGATTGCACCTTTGATTGGCTAACAGAGGGGCTGGGGGAAAATCCCCCTTTTCCCGTAGAGGTCCGGGGGCGGGGCATAATAAAAAGTAATGGCCATCTATTTAGGGTCTGCTGTAGGGATGTTTCTCGTCGGACCATCGTAAATACAAAGATTTTATTTTCATCCGTGCATGGGGGTTTGTAGTTATTACATCGCATTGGTTTTAAATAGCCGTTTTCGTCGGGTTTCCGTTGCATGTGGCCTAAAAACGGTTAATAGCGTGGCTGAACTTGATTCCGAGATTTAGGGTTAACCAGCCAGCTAGCCACGCTAGCTATCCGCTTGTGAGACAACACTTGGATCCGTCGGAAGGGCGTGCGAGTTTGACGTTCTCTCCAGACCCTTCACATTCGTACTTTTTTAGAACGCAACCTTCCTTCTTTATCTCCGCTATCTGCAAATCAACACGGACGGGGAATACGCTGGCAGAGCCTGACGAGCGCCAGAGACGGATTAAGAGCGAGTCGGTCTGGATGGGAAAAGTTGAGCCGAGGTATGAAACTCGCATGTATAGAAGGAATGCGAAAGTCGACACCGAGTAGTATTTCTACTGTTCAAAACATAAACAAGGTTAGAAGTGAAGTATGTCGCAGGAAACTAAACTTGGTCAGACCGAATGAAAACGTGTTTACCCACATGTTGTATAGCTATGAGAGTTGCCAATAAGTATTTACCTTCCTGTTTAAAAAGTGTTAGTGTTATATAAACAAAGCGACTACAGGTTAGGTAGTAGCCTACCGTAAAGGCCGACTCTTGATCTGCGACATGCATTTTTCTACTTTTGCATTTAACAGGATTAACAACTTGGGCTAAACTATTGAAGAAAACGTTTACGTCTTACCTAATTTACAAGGGCATGCAAAAACCTCAGGTAAGTAATTTTTATAGCTATTCTTTGTTATCATTCTAAATATTGTGTACTGTTTGACCGTCTGCTTGTCTCCAAACATTTAAATGTAACTGACATTGTTTGCTCATTAAAAGGTAAACTCGTATACTTGGCAAAGTAAGCTAAAACATTTACATTTGTATTGATATAAATCTATATTTTGTACCAAGGCAGTGCATATATTCAGTATATAAATATTACTGAATGTTCTAATTAATTGTAATTAGTTGCGATGAAAATTTTAATTGAACATAATGGTATAATATGGTGTATACATATGTATGATAATGCATCAAATAGTATATGAAAAGTCGAGCTTGCTGCTGAAATATGACCTAAAGGCATGTTTTGTCATAACCTTTAATAGCAATGGCATAACAACAATTGCATCTATTATATAACCTTTTTATTAAAAACGAAATAAGCACACTAGTCCCTCGAAATTGTTTGGCCTCTTCAGTGAGGCTTACAACAGTATTGTTTTTCTGCAACTTTACTCTATAATATACCGGCAATAATTATTTTCTTATCACCTGCAATAACTCATTCCATAACTTCACACTGATACATTAATGTCAGAGATGTTCAGTTTAGAGGTCTCTAACATACCCTTCTTAGTACATACAAAGCCTTTACAATGTACACAGACTACTATGTAATAATAATATCTGAATAGAGTCCAAAATCACTATTACTAATAAATCTTTTTTTTTTATCATGCTAAAGTGAGTCCAGTTGTATAAAATCATTAATTTGTCATTCTTTTATTACACACAAATAACTTAATGCTATTATCAAAAAGTGCAGAACATCCAGGTGTCTTATGATATGGCCACATGTATGTTTCCAGTGAACTTAGTAGTGTTAGTTCTAGATTCCCACACGTATTCCTTTCCATCAGGTAGGCAACTCTGGAGTTGGACTAGGGGTATTAGAAAAAAAAAGTTTAGCTGTTGTTTTTTGGGCCCAGGTGGGCCCAATTTTGCAGAATGTAGCGTATGGTCTAAACCTACATGATGTACAAGCACTGGCTAGAGAATTCCCACCAACAAGGTCTTAAAACACATCTGCTCTCTTTAAGTCGTTATGTAATGAGCTTGATATCAGAACAGAGCCAAGTCCTGCTATAGAGGAGACGATGTAAGAAAGGCTGGATAAATTTTTTATTTATTGACTGCAACAATGGCAGTTTGTTTATGGAGGTGTGCAATGGTGATGGTACAGTCCAATAGGCCTCCGATACAGTCAAGCACCCCCCTTTCATGACTACAGTAATTGGTCGCTTCCTCTCGTGTGTAACCCTATAGAAAGAAATAGGCCGCTGTACTTAAAAGGCCCCATATCATTCCAGTTTCTTTTCATTTTGGACAGACATTTTCTCCCTTTGAGCTGAACAGTCTGTTTCAGTTAGTGTTGCACTTTGTTTTTTTACATGGCTTATGAGTGGTAGTGTAGGTCAGCAATGATTGGTTATAATCCAGAAATAATGTCACACCTGGGGCCAAATCTGACGTTTTTTAATTATTTGTTTTCAGAGAGGAATTTTTGCTCAATGATATGTTAAACGGTTAAAATAAATTAATCCAGCCCTTTCAGGTCCGTTCAGACAACACAATTTGCTACAGAACTGGAAAAACATGAATTTTGCAATAGGGGAACTTTAAATGTAATAGCCACATACCTACTTGTATGCACAGTAGTTTCATCATGCATATGTGTTTCACACGTGTTCAGTTGCTTTTGCGGCTAATGAAGTGTTGAATTCCTCTAATAACTTTGGGTCTACATTTATATCCCACGGTTGATGATCTTTAGTCACAAACGCTACACATGCATGTGTGTGTGTGGAGAAGTCAAATACGTCAACAATCATGAGGTAACCTTAGAGAACAACATTACATTTAGCGCTTTTATCCAAAGCAACTTACAATTACATTAGAGGCTCGATTAGACTTGCTGAACAGTTGTCTACTTTTAAAGCTTATTTGAACGCATATGACCCGACTATACTGTTAATTTCAAACTATAATGGGGAAAACGTTAACTACATAATTTCAACAAAATATGAGAAAAAATATGCCCCAATAGTTTGTGTGATGCGTCGTAACTAATCTAGACTAAACTAGATTGTACTTACTTATGATGACGGTGTATGGCTGATTCAGCTATTGACAAATGTAGTTGACATTGTATGACGCTTTGCACAAGAGCGGCTGCTAAACACCATAAATGTAAATGAATGCCAATGGCAGTAATTCCCCACATAGGCTACGGTTTCTCATTGACGAGAAGACATGGCTGTTTTTTCCGTGGCACTTATGTAACCTGTGACATTCACTCCTCACCCACACATCCGTTGTCCATCCCATCCTCTCCGTTTCATACACATAAAATGTGTGTGTGTGTGTGTGTGTGTGTGCATAAGACTTCACATTCTGCCGAATTCTGCGTAGACATAAACAGCATTATTGGTGTGTGTGTGTGTGTGTTTTAGTGGGCCTCTCCCTGCCTGGTCTCTTTCCCCTCTCCAGAGTCCAGCAAGGGGCCCAGCGTAAGGGTGCAGGCTGTTGGTTGCTGCCTCTCTCTCCTCTCGCAGGCCGGCTGTGGGGCCGGGGCAGGGGAGGGCCCTGTCGGACAGACCATAGGCTTGGACACGGGACATGTCCCCCCGCCCCCTCCGCCCCGTTTTAGCCATCCTGTGTGGGGCACAGGTCACCTTGTCATGTGCTATTACTGCGCCTGTACCATGCTCCCCGTGATCGTAGGAGAGAGCATGACATAGACCTTTCAGAGGAGGGAGGGAGCAGAGAGGGAAGGGACACGACCAGACTAGTCTGCTCAACCAGTTGTTTGGTGGCAATATAGGCCCGGTTTGTCCAGTCTGCAGCGGTACGGCACAGCCCCCCCTTCTTTCCCTGTCTGCTTTTCATCCATATATTATTTATTTAATTAGTCCTTCCTTGATTTACAGAATGCTTGGTGTCTGGGATTTAGCGCGCCTCCCCTGTCCACTCTCATATATGAGCTCTAACATCAAGGCTACACACACACACACACACACACACACGCACACACACACACACACGCGCACACACACACACACACACACACACCACACTTGTAAAGGTGTCTTGATTTCCCCCTCCCTCCCTGCTCACTGCTGCCCGTCCCTCTGCCCCGCTGGCCTCGGTGGGATTCTCTGTGTGTGTGAGAGTTATAGTTCCAGTGTATTTCCATTGTAGCCCTCTCCGCAGCCTGGGTCATTCCAGGTCTGATTTGTTTTGTCTCTTCTGTACTCGTAGTGACCCAGCCAGAGGTATGCAGTAAAACGCATCGCCCCTTCTCGCTCTCTTTTTCTCTCTCTCTCCCCCCACTCCCCCCAATCCCTTTTTTTTTCTTTAAGAGAAAATTTTGGCAGCATGGAATGATTTCCGAGCCATTTGCGGGATCGCGTCATGTGATGCTGGAGGGTGATGCTCATTGGACTGTCGGAAAGGGCCCCCCTCTTATGCTTAGGCGTTCCATAGCCATCCCTCTGTTTTTTCCACCGCTGTTATAGGTCTGGATGTGATTCCGGCTCTCACTCGTGTGTGTTGGGATGTGGTCTGTAAGCTCATTGCTGACATTCTTGGGATGTGATGCCAGAGGGTTTTTTTCCCCTTCTCTTCCCTCTTCGCTGCATGTCTGCGTGCAGTTAAAACGATCCTTCCCTGAAACGCTGTCTGTATCCTCCTCGTCCATGTCTCTCACACCATCCCTAATCCACCATTTACTTAAATTCCCATTACTTAAACGGGTTCTAACAGCAGCTTTTAATCAGGATTGCTGGATGGCCCGGGGTTATGCTGTACACACCTCATATTGACATTCATTGGAGTTGATCTAACATCTGGGTTTGGTTCCAGGCGTTCTTCTCAGCCCGTGTCCCACTGGTCTCTGCTTTCTGTGTGACTTTGTACCTGGAAAAAGGGAAACCAATGGCTTCTTTGCCATTTAGTTATCGCACAGCCAAACATCAGTAGTTGCAGAGGAAACTAGCTGGGGAGGAGAGAAACTACCTTTTACGAGCAGTATTGGAATATTGCCATGGACCGACCTGGCACACTGTCCCGTTAGAGGCTCTCGCATCAATTCAAACTCGCTGCCGATTGCGGCGGCAGAAGTAGAAGGGAGACTCTCGGTCCTGGAGACATCAAACTCCATCAACGCATGGTGTTAACACAGGCTGTGTTTATTCTCTGCTCCACAGATTTACACCAGCTGTGGTGTAAACTTTGGAGACATTACTGTGCATTGATTGGCGTCTAATGTCAACGAATTAAATAGTTTGAATTGGAAGTATTCATTTGGGGCACAAAGTTGCAGATGGTGCAGTCGGTTAACACAGCGTAACATGTCACCACTATAGAGGCCTGACCCGAGAGATGTCACACAAACTTTGAAACATCAACTATACCTTCAGAGTGAAAGTCCTACTCAAATAAATGCTCCTAAACGATGAATCAAGGTTTTGTTTTTAACAACGTTAGAATTGTTGGTAATACTCAGTTGCAGAGTTTAGTTTTCTTTTTTTATTTAAACATTAATGGTACATTTAGTCCGACTAGATTTACTACACCTGTTGTCATTTTCATCTATTGTGATACATTTAGCTTTTTTGTGTTTGTTTCTACCAGGGCAGGGTGTTGTGTCTTTAATTTCGACCTGCATGTCGTCTTAACGTGCAGTCATTTAAGCCATATGAATTAATAAATCGGAGGAAAAGATGAATCACGGCACCACCGCATGCTAAATAGCACTTGTTCCTCAGCCTGTTCCTTGGCACCACGGGGCCAAAAGGGAAACGCCCTTGCCTCTCAGTAAATGGGTAATGTCTTTATTTTGCAGCTTTCACCACCCACTTAAAATGAAAAGCTGGAGTCAGTTCTGTGGTGAATCACATAATTACAGCAGGCCTCATCTCTTGCTCATCCTCAGCCACTACCGCTACTGCACTCATTTTATTGCTCAAATCCAATCCTACATTTCTGGTCCGTCTTCACTTCTGATTGCTCACACACGCACTGATGATTCAAGTGCCACAGCAAAAAGTGCAACATCTTGAACATGTTGTAGCAAGCCACAAGTCGCATTGTTAACAAAGATGTTGGATTTGGTTTTCCGTCATAAATCAGCAGATTCCTTATATGAGAGCCCTGCATCCAACATCACACCTAGTGACCTTCGACTGGATGACTCATGGAGGGAGTGATGGAGGGGCGTGGCAGCCCTCACGGGGCTCTCACACCCCCCCTCCCCAACAACCATGGCCCGAATCAGCAAGCTTCCTGTTCACACAATGACCGGATTGGCCAGGATGTGGAAAAATGGGCCCATGTATGATAATCCATCAAAATAACATATATCATGACACCATATATAAATCTAATTTACAGACACACGCTGATCACTTACACCAACTACACGGCTGTTAAAAAGTTGAAAAATTAGGCCTGTTTTTTTTGTTTTGTTTTTTGTTCTCATTTCAATTACAATGTAAATGCAAGGCTATGTTTTCCCTGATGGACCTAGAGATAAGGAGCTGTCAGAGATTCAACGGTTTACTTTATTTTTAGCCTCTAACTGAACTTGCCCATGGCAGCGTATTTTTAGCCAACAAACAACAAAAAACGGCGTGTTTGCCTTGATGGCTTCTCTCTGGAACCCTGCTGTCGGTCCTTCAGGCCCCCTCAGATCTGGAACAACCAGCGGGGTACATTCGGGGCATTGTGACACTGCACGTTACTATAACAATCTGGTCAACACCCCTCCTTCTTCACACTTGTGCTTTCTATCTTTATTAATCTCAAACTGTTTTGTCCTCCCCCCCCCCTCTTTGATCTAAATTATCTGCGTAGCAATATGTAATTGAAACATTAGTGACCTAAACATGATTACCATGTCGCTTATTTACCAGAAGGGTGGTTACAAACAACCAGCACCCACTCACAATACTGCAGCTCATTTGAATATTTTAGAAATAATTGAAGTATTTGTGAGAAAGTAGTGTACAAATATAATTTGAAAATAACACGGCCAATTCTTTGGATTCCTAGGACATTGAGAATTTTGTCATCATTTTGTTTGTTAATCGATGTTGTAGCCCATCACATTTAGTCAAGATCAGCTGCCTTAGGTAACATCCTTCACTTCACACTGAAATTGTGCAGCAAACAGTGTCACTGTCAACCTTGTTACTCCTCTACCCTTTTTTCCTCCTCGCTTGTTGGCCTACATTCAAGCCACGATACCCAGCCACTGTTGGTGTGTCACTCCTTGTTCATGTCTGCGTCCAAGAGAGAGAAAAAAAACGTGATACGCTTCCCTTATTACAACAGTCCTTTGTCTTTGCCTTCAATTATAAACCTTGTATTATGCTGTTGTTGTGCGCTGGCCTTCTGATGTTTTTATTTAGAAGAACATTTTAAATAGACCTTTTCAAATCTTGCCAATGATGGCATGCTTTTCCCTTGACTTTTTTTTTACTTATTCCTTATCTTACAGCAGGCTTTGTTGAGTCTCCAATTAGACTAGTTCATTTGATCTAATTTAATTATTGTATTTAAAGCCAGTTAAATTAAATGCATTCTCCAGACACAGTTACTCCTTTTATAGAGTAACTGTGTAGTCAACATTGAATGCCAATCACGAACTGCAGCATTGTTGCCACTGTGTCCTCAGGCCTAATGTTGTCTACAGAATAATACATGCGAGTATGTCTGAGTACAACATATTTTGTTATTCCTGCTGTAGAAGCATTGATTGATGCCACTGAAAGCCTTATACACAATATCTGCATATCAGTCCAATAGAGACCAGTGCAGTGGAAGCTGGAAGCCGAAAAAAAGGCTTGTTTAGTGTTGTGTGCCAGGCACTAGAATGAGTACAGATCTGGACTAATAACCTGATGCATTATTTAGGGCCTTCTCTGTAAGCTATTATGCATTTAGTGTAATGGCCTGTCATGGGTGAATAGAATCCCAGAGGATAGACTTTTTGATTTAGTAAGGCCAACAGGGTTCTCCTCTTGATGATCAGTGAAGCAGGACTAGTTGGCCTCGGTGCAACGTGTGATTTCATGCTGTTCTGCTTGTAGGTCAAGCGCTCAGGCTCAGTGCTGTAGGTAGGATTTAAGAGCTATACATTTTGTGTAATCTCTTAGAAATGCCATAGACATCCGTCAGCTATCAATTAGTGAAATGCTCTGTGAGAATATCTGCTCTTGTTGATAGCCCCTGCCTCTATATAAGTCGTTTTAGATTTTTGATGGCACCCGAAAAAATTCACGCCAATCAGGGCCTCTTTTCCCTAATTGGTCCAGAAAATCTACCTTGCCTGTCAATCACATGCGTGGGGTTGTTGATTTTCTAAATCTTACACTCTTTCGTTCCTCTTCTAGCTAGCTCTCGTCGCATCCCTCAAATCCTACCTACAGCAGCTTTAATTTCTATGTGAAATCGTACAAACAACCTGTGTAACAGTATGTAATATTTTATATTTTCATTCAACTCTCAATCCATCTTGTCCACTATTAAGTGAAGGGATGTTGTTTCCACCTCCCTAATTCTCAGCAGGAGTCCGGGAAGCCTCATTTTGGTACTTTAGACCGACTGAGAGTGTGTTGTCCTAAGTAGATGCTGTTTACATGCAAAATGTGTTTTATTAAAGAACCAAGGCCCTGAGAAGCTGCAACATGGAGGTGGAGACAGGAAACTTGGTAAACCACCACCGAACAAAACTGTATTTCCATTCAGTCATCCTGTTTGCTTTGGGAATGTCCTGTTTTGGAGACCGTCCAGGTATACTGTATGTTATTGCTTTCATACAAAATCCAAATAGCCCCACAGTGCTATGTAGTTAATTTAGATTGGTAGTAGGATTATCCATACTAGTAATAGTAGAAGGAGGATTGCTTGAAAATGACCCTGGTGCTCACCTAGATGGAAAGCGTTATCACATAGTAAATAACATTACAGCCTTATCCTATTGCAGCACATAGATAAGCCTGGTCTTTTAACTTGTTATACCGTTGTGGGACCTGGTTAATGTGTCTGTGTCTGTGCACAGAGTTAAACTAATTGACGGGTGATTTATGGGCCTTTTAATCTTCAGTTACTCAAGGTTTTTGGGTATTGGCAGGCCCTAAGATGTCCTCTATGGGGCCCTTACCATGTTATCGTTTCTGAGGACCTTTGACGTTTCTGAGGACCTGTGTGCATTACTTCTGCCCTCACAGGAGGGTGAGGGACGTCTGACTGGGTGGCTGAGAGAGAGAAAGCTTTACATCAATACAGGCTGAAAGTCACAAGATATGTGCGCTGAGACAATCTTTGGGGGGGGATGAAAGGCAACACACCCTTGCCTGTTCCGTCACTAGTGGCTAGTTGTCACCATAGCAAACCTTAGCTTGTGGATAAACTGCTTGCACAAACTCCCGGTGGCGAGCAACAGTTCATGTCATAACTCGTTCCATATAAAAGGCTCTGTTTCTCTAAGGTTATCTGTCAGCATCTATATATGTTACGGCACATCTTGTCCTTCTAAATCAATTGTTCAAAGTAGATCACTTCAGGAGCTCATTAATGTGGAAACAATATAAGATGTATTCCCCTCAGACTCTCTCTGGTGTATTCAGCAAAACCCTGTTCAAAACATCCATGGACCAATTCCACCCGCAAATATTTGCTCCTCTGATTCCAGTTATGTGGTAGACTGACTGTCTGTCTCACTGGGCAAAACAAAGTCGTCCTATTTGCAGCTGTGTGATTTTCCTTCTAGAAGCATGTTGTGCGTTGCTGTGCTCAGATGGTGACACTGACACCGGGGTAAGTGCAGGCCGGGATGCCTGCAGCAGTAAGCATGACTGGCCTCTCTGTTCCTTCTCTTTATTCAAAATGTACAGTTTATTTTAGCAGAGAACTTGTGTCCTGATTATGGTCACCACCGATCGTCCATTCAGAAGCATGACGTGCACATTCATAAAGTAATTAGACATGGTGTGGTGAGACAACGCTAGTTAGATAAGGAAATAATTTTTTGTGTGTGTTTTAACAAAGATGTCTGAGCGTTGGCCAGCCTGGCACCATTTAATTAGAAGGAAATGATGGAGAGGTCTGTCAAAAGATTTTAAATTATTCAGCTGGGCCTTTTACCTCGTTGGCTGTGATTTGTGAGTTTGTTGCGATTATTATCGGGTTTTGTCACCGTACCCTCTCTCTGCCTCCCACCCCCGGTCTCATTTGCTTTCCTTTCACTCTACAGTGTAAGCAAAGAAAAGAGAGTCTTTGTAAGAAAAAAAAAAAAAAAAAAAGGACAGTGATTGTTTGTTTATAAGGATGCTAGCCTTGTGGTGACATGCCTTTTTTTCTCCTCCTCACAAGGCTGTTAAGTGAAATAGATACGGGATGCACTGTGTAATCAAACGTAACCTTGATCCAGCGTTTTGGAGAGGAACAAGGGTTTTTTCCACTCGACTCGTATGGCTCCAGTTCTTAGCCCCAAGACAGAAACACCAGCATTTAGCTCACCTCTGCAGGGTAGATTGGGAACTTGAGTCCTCTCTTTAGGAGTGGACAGAGGCAGCCTGGGATGATATTTTGAATTCACAAGCTTCTTTGCATCTCTCAAATCCTCCTGACTATATAACAAATGTCTGACATTGAATTATTAAAATGTAAAAAAAATAAAAATAATATTCCTATATTTTAAAATAAACTTGATGTTCTTAGTTAGTGACCGGATGTTGTTTTCAATGGCACATTCTGGGTCAAATGGACAGTATGTGTAACTTTATCCTGCCCCCTCCTTGTGCCTAGTGATGGAGTCCACAGCTGTGAGTACCTCCACTCTGGCCCCTGATGAGTTCGATAGGAACGCGCCGCGGATCTGCGGCGTGTGTGGCGACAAAGCCACCGGCTTCCACTTCAATGCCATGACCTGCGAGGGCTGCAAGGGCTTTTTCAGGTACACAAATGCACGAATGCAGTTTTACCGCAGGCGCGCACGGGCATACATTTAGCTGCCGCAGGTCACGCACATGGGCCTTGTGTGATGAACACAATAGCATGCAAAGACACAAACATACGCACAACACGTTTAGCCCATTCAAACACACGCATGCATAATGACCACCCCTCATACACGCCACTGGCGGTGTAATTTCCACCCACGGTTATATAACGGGGCCCCGCAAAGATGCCAGCAGCATTCGTGTTCACTACCGGGCCTCAGCGGCATGTAGAGAATACAAATGGGTTAGAGCCAATAGAACCCGCCTATAGGCTCATTCATGTGCACGAGAGTTTACATGGCAACTAAACGCATAGATTGACCCAGTTAGTGTGTGCGTCTACACGCATCTGTGGTATGTCTTGGCGTTGACGTTTTAAACGGAGAGGATGGAGGAAGAAAAAAAGTTTCATCTTCTTCTTCCGCATCTCTCACCGTGCCTTGGCTTTAACTTTGCTCCCATTCAGCTTCTTGTGTGTCTGTGGATGGGGAACCTTTTTTACGTCGCATCTGTGTGTGAATGTCTGCCCTTTTGCCTAAATAATTATGACTCGCCTGGGCTCTCTATTGCCTTGACACCTTGGTACACGTCCATGTTTGTGCTTTTTGACTTTGTTCCAGAGCTGAAGGCTAGAAGTGTTTATGTAGTTCCACTATGATTACATATTTGAGTGCTGCGAGACAGCGGTGCTGCAATCCCACACCTGTTACAGTTGAGATGGTACACACTGCTGATAGACAGCCTCTGTGCTCTGTAACACAATGTGTGTGTGTGTGTGTATTTATGCAGACACATAGCTAGACACATTTTCTCAGGCTGCGTTTGTTGCTGAATTGACGGCTATAAAGATGACTCACAACTCTCTGTTCCCATCTCACTTCCATTTTTATGCGTACCCTGTATCGCACTTACATACTTGCTGATTTATTTGAAAAGAAGGGGTCTAATGGTGATTGGAGGGAAACTTTTTTTAAAAGTTTACATTACATATGGAAACACCATGGCAGTGATGTATTAATTAGAAAGTGACACATGAATACTACACATTACCCCTTTTAACCCAAAGGATCAAAGGATTCTTTTAACATGTTGTAAATGCCCACTTCCTGCAGGCGCAGTATGAAGCGCAAGGCCACCTTTACCTGTCCCTTCAATGGCAGTTGCACCATCACTAAGGACAACAGACGCCACTGCCAGGCATGCCGTCTCAAGCGTTGTGTGGACATCGGAATGATGAAAGAGTGTAAGTGTGGCACTGTAAGCCCTCTTGTCCGTGGTGTCACACACACAACTGTAATGACTGGATTCAAGCCTTGACGGTTGGTTGCTGTGAATTGCTGTATTTTAGAGCTTTGCATTCTTCTGATTTTTATTTATTTTTATTGCTTAAAGGTCCCACATGTCTCTCTCTTTTTTTAGCAATTGAAACAATCCCATATGGTCTTTAAAATGTTTATAGCTAAATGGGGGAAAAACATCTTATTTGTACTGCTTTTCAGCCCCTCTGTAAGAACAGGCTGTGAGCAGGGTTTTTGCTTTGATTGGCTGCTGTTTTAAGTCCTTGGGACAGGCAAATGCTAGGCAGCCCTTAGTGATGTCACTACGGACAGAACATTTAAACGGCTTTTAGAATCACTTGCCTTTTATACAAGCTTCAGATTTAACATTTTACCACATATTAGATACAATGACTTTCATGTGGAAGGGCAGAGAAAAATCAGATTTGCACAATATGGGCCTTTTTTAAAATATTGGAATAAAAATCACTCATTCAAGCTTAGCTTCATGCGTGTCAGAATTGGCCCCTGCCACTGAACATGTATAATATGTAAACATAGTATTGAGTATTTTTGTGGTAGGAAAAAAGTATAGTCTTTGTATTCCTATCCATACAAATGAAACATGGTATGAGTCACATATTTTGAAACACAAAGAATTATGGGTAATGAAAAATGAGCTTTAAACAACTGCTGTTTGCAATTTTAGAGGCCCACTGTCCCCCTTTATAAATATTATGTAATAATCTGGACAGGGGTCAAATATCTCCCGGTCTTTGCCCCCATTAGAATGTTTACATGGTGTATTTGAACTAGGAGAGCCTCCCCACGGTGTGTACAGTAAGTATACTCCATCTGAAGTTTAAACACCTGCTGTTGTGTACAATCCTGTGGGGCCCCTGCTTTCCACAGACCCTTGTTTGTTTTTTTTCGCGGGCTGTAAGGCTGTTTGGTTCCCCACTGATATCCGGATATTGTCGCTGGGGGGGGGGGCTCTTTTAAAAGGAAGGTTTTTTTTATTCAACTCTGGACATTATTTCCCAAAAGTTTTCTGGTAATTCCAGGAAAGTGACGCCACCGATCCTCAGATTTGCTGTACATTAACGGGAGCCGACGGAATGTACTTGTGTAGCTGCTGCTGTGGCAAAAACAGCAGGCAGAGAGAGCTCTCTCTGTCTCTCTGTGTGTGTGTGTGTGTGTGTGTGTGTGTGTGTGTGTGTGCGCGCACGCTAATTTAGTGGCTTGAACAATAAGGAGGGAACAGAGATAATATGTTCTGTTGTTCATGCTGGCAGGGGTCTCCATATGGACCCCCCTCCCCCCACCTGAGAATAACCAGCCCCCATGTGAATAGCCTTTATTCCAAGTAAACCCACGAAGACGTATACTGTTTGAAGCCCAAGAACTCTTCCTCCGCTCACTGTCGTGCCTTATTCCTGCTTCTTTCCATCTGCTCCTCTTCCTCCCTCAGTCATTCTGACGGACGAGGAGGTGCAGAGGAAGAAGGACCTGATCCAGCGGCGGAAGGACGAGGAGGCGCAGCGCGAGGCCCAAAGAGAGGCCCGTAAGCCTCGGCTGACGGAGGAGCAGAGCCGGGTCATCGCCACGCTGGTTGAGGCTCACCACAAGACCTACGATGACTCCTACTCCGACTTCAGCCGCTTCAGGGTCAGTCCCCCCAGACACACACGTTTAATAGACCCTATATATATATATATATCTATCTATCCATCCATCCATCCATCCATCCATCCATCCATCCATCCCATATTATAACAGTAGGGCACATGCCTACACCAAGGCTGAACATTATAACCAGTAGTATCATCATCATCATACCTTCTTCAAAATAATCTGCAGCCTGAAGCAGATTGCCACCAACTCTACCTTGGCCCATGGTCGACCTTTTTAAAATTAAATGATCCTGTTAACAGACAGACAAACTACAATATATCTCCACACATGCCCACAAATATATACAGAGCACAAAACGTTTTAACATATCATTTAATGTAATGTAGATGTACACATCTCAATATGTGAGCTCAAATGTGTCAAAAGTGCATCCATTAAATTAAAAGCATGTTTTTTCCCCCCTGTTCCTGAGAAAATATCCCTCAGTGCTCCTGTCATAGCCAACTAGAACACGCGTGTTTGTTTTTGTGTGACATTTTGAGGTCATTTGTTTTCAACCTAGAATTTGGACTTTCATCCAAGAAGCGTGACTAGAATCTGGCGTCACTAAACAATTATTAATTTTTTTTTTTGTAATTTAAAGTGTGTTTAAATCAGCGTTTACCCTAGAAAGGCACATTTTTAGGTTATGGAAGGGTAAAAGCAGTGGATGTATGCTGTTGCAAAATAATAATAACAAAACACCACACCTTATAAACTTTAGCTTCCCAGAGTACGAGTAGAATTTAATTTGTAATTAATAAGTTTCCAGTAAAGCTTGTCCACAATATGCCTCCAAACGACGCTCCTGTCCAATGGGTAACCTTAATCTGGAATGACTGCGTCAACCTGTTTTTTTCATTCCCCCCCCCCACTTAGTGCTTCTTCTGCTGTCAACACATCAGCCCCACCTCCTCTGTATTACCACAGCCCCTTCTCTAATCCCAGCAGTCCCTAGAGGGGTCTCTCTTGTCACGCTCAGCACTGTTTACACATAACCACCTCAAGCCTCCTGGACAACCAACCGCCATTGTCCAGTTGATAGCATAACGCCAAAGCCCCATCCCTTTTACTTCTGATGACTTAGGTGGGGTCAGGTTCATTCCAGTGACCTGACCATGTTTACTTAGGCTTCATTCCACACCATTATTCCACATACTGCTTTTTTTTTTTAGAAACCCGTCCGAACGTAAAATACCGTCCGAATGTTCAACACCGCGCCCACCTCGTTATCTGTAAAAACACTCTGTAATCCGTCTACATTAACCTGCACTCTGATGATCACAGATGTAGTAGTTTAAGTAAGCTTTAAAGTTTCAGAAGGATATTTCCACATGTGCGACAACCAACAAATCTAAACAAGCCAATCCTTGAGCAAGATGCCTAACCCCTACCTGCTCCTTAATACTTGTGATTGTATTCACTGTAGGTAGCTTGGCCAACAACCAAAATGAATAGAGACTAAAGGGATATTTTGTCTAAAATCTTGGGCGTGACTATTTTAAACTATGCTCACCCTCTAATAATAAATATTATTAAATAATAAAAATATTAATTTATACATACTGTATTTATATGCTTTTTAAAATTGATATATATTTATACTACTTCTTTGCCACCTGCTACACATGCCGGGTACCCGTGGGTAACTGAACCAGTGCAAGACTCTGTTAGAACCTGTATAATGAAAGCTAAATGGTCATTTACATGTATGTGCCCTTCTCCTGCATCCCCAGCCTCCGGTACGCGAGGGCCCGGTAACCCGCAGCGCCAGCAGAGCGGCGTCTCTCCACTCTCTGTCTGATGCTTCCTCCAACTCCTTCAGCCACTCTCCAGGTGAGAGCCTCGAAGAACACACAAAGGGCTCCAAAACAGAGCGAAACACTGAGCACGACGATGACACAAATAGCCATCTCTTGAAATGCAAAGCCAAGGCATTTTCCCAAAATAGTTATACGTTTATGTACGTGCGTTTTTATTATGTACAGTATATGCCTACAGCTGTTTTGGTGAGTGTGTGTGTTTGTTTGTGAGTCATTGTGCGTACAACGTGTAACATTCATGTACATCTGCGTGCTTGTTCACTCCCGTTGAACCTGTGACATGGCTTTACTGACAATCTTGAGGAAATCCTGTGAATCCCCCCTCCCCCCTCCCCCAGAGACACCTGACTCTCGGTAGTAAACATCAGTCCATTAATGCGCCTGTCGCTAATGGGCAGAACGCTGCGAGGGACACGGCTGCGTGCGGAGACCAATCACTCCCCTAACAACTCCAGCTAGATGCTCAGCTCTGTGTTATTAACAGCAGGGTTTCTGCTTCGCTGTCTAGCCTTCATACGCTTCTGTAGGGGGGCTGGTCACCGTGGTTACGCTGCATTGTTCGCTCCCTTTCGGCACCCATGTCAGAAGATGAACTTGTTTATACTGGCCACAGAATATGCGTGGAGAATATATATAGTATAGAGAAGTATATAGTTTTAGCTTCCAATCTATTTTTTTAGTCTATAAACCTACAGTATATACCTGATTGCATCCCAGAACCGTCAAGGCCCAAGCTACATACATCTCAGCAGGTTTGTGTCTTCCTGTGGCTATCGGCTGTGTATTACCTGCAGTATATGGGAACCACAGTCATCAACAGCACGTAATCATAGTGATGATAAACATTCGATCCACTATAACAATACGTATAATATGTATGAATACTCACTCATGATAAACATCAGCGTAAATGTAGTTTAAACGGTGTAACCAGATCCTGTAATTGGTTAATCTCACTGTGGAAAGTGCCTATATTATACTCTATGTAAACAGCAAGCTTTTACATGGCTTTTCATTTATCTAGCCTATTTGTCATATTTTCTGCCCGAATTTTAGGTTCTTACAGTATTTCTATTTCTTGGACATTATACCAGCCAAAGGTCGGATAACAGAAACCCGGACTCACACGTTGATTTTATCATCTGAGCTTTCATTGAGCTATTCCTACACTCACAGTATATCTGAATGTAAAATAACAAAACAGGCAAATACAAATATTGGAAAAAGAATATACATATTCTCCCCTAATGGGGAACCTAACCTAACCCCCCACTCACCCAAGGCGTTTCCTGTAATCCGTGTGAACCCTTTACTCTCCTCCAGAGTCAGTAGACGGCAAGCTGATGAACTTCAACAACCTGATGATGATGTACCAGGAGCAGGGGGGGAGCCCTGACTCCAATGAGGAGGCGGCCTCCCGTCTCTCCATGCTGCCCCACCTGGCTGACCTGGTGTCCTACAGCATCCAGAAGGTCATCGGTTTTGCCAAGATGATCCCTGGGTTCAGGTCTGTGTAGGATGCGTTTTATCTCTGCTTATTAGTGTCATCAGGTTCTGCATTTACTAATCTCACCAATAATTTTGCCAGTCATACTTCTTTATACTGTAAAGAAGTATAAAAATTAAAAACCCTATGGATAAGTTGCAAAGAATAAAACTTTATGTATCAATTCATTTTCACAATAATTTCGTGTTTGCACAATTATTAATACTATATAACAGTGGTAGCAACTTCTGTTCTATAAGTTGCATGCACATTGACTGTTTTCTACTGTCCTTCCACTGTCCTTGCACTTCCCCGAACTCACTTGTTGATGCTGCACTTTACTTTGAATGCACGTTTTCCATTTTTCTTTCACGTGTCTCCGAGTGACTTTTTACCTTTTAATGTATGTTGACTTTGTCCACTTCCTTGTTTTTCTACCAGATTAATCAATACTGTGGCATGCTAATGGCTGTGTTTGGTCTAAAGGCCATAGTTTAGCACATCTGAAATAGTTTAGAATAGAAGTGTATAAGTAATGTATTGCTATTAGTTAGAATAAAGGATCCTAATGCTTATGTAAAGCATCTTGTGCTCCCTCAGGTTGAGGTGATCACATGCCCTTTCAACCGTTGTCGTGGTAAACATTGGTGACTCTGTTGTACCTCAAAGAAGTACGGAGTTGAAAATAAGCTTTGTTTATGTACAAGTGCATACATGATGGCCTAAACAGAAGAATGAATACCCCCCACAGTTTAATTTAAACAACACAACTTCCAATTTACTGTATGTCTTTACTGTATAAATTAAATGATATGCACTTTATTGCCCAAAGAAACAGTTGGTATCTTGCACTGAGGATGAAAAACCCAAGCCTTTTTTCAGTCTTTCTTCAACACCTTCCAAACAATGCCACTGTTGCATTCCAACGTGCATGTCTCTAAGTGTGTGTTGACAGGGACAGTCGCCCATTGTCTGAGCAAGGTCAGTCCACAGTGAAGTCGAAAACAAGCCGAGGCAAGTCTTTATTGAAAGTTGTCATTCCCCCAGAAAACAGTGATGGAGTTCGTTGGATTAACTTTGGAATTTTTGTCCACTTATGATCTACCCCCTAAGCCTCTTGGAAGTACCCCAGACCTCCCCTCAAGATATGCATCCATTCTTACTTACTGACATTAGAAAGAAAAAAAATCAACCTGGGCCGGCAAAAGACATGAGTTGAAACGAGAGTTAGGTATGTAACTATGGTTCTATGATTTCTGGATGACACAAGACACTTTATTTGTCATTGTAAGCATACAACGAAATGTTGTTTGGTACTCTCCGGCAGCAATAAAAAAAACAAGATATAAGCAAGATAAACACAGGATAAGTACAATGTAACAACGGTGTGTGTTGGTCGAGAGTAAGCGCAGCCAGCAAAAACACACACAAGCTGAATTACGGATGAAACGCTTGTAAGCGTTGTATTTAATAC
>JAOEHI010010507.1:0-67473 GCA_025447815.1 Percopsis transmontana
TATATATTTTAATATATAAAACTACAGTAAAATACATTAAAATATATAAAGTATATTACAGATTTCCAGCACAGCAGCTGTTCGGGTACATATGCATTCATATATCACATTTAAATGCACACATTATATAAAGACACAAACATGATCACCTTCACACACAATAATTTTAATGTCTCTGCAACCACTCCTTATGTTCTCTATAAATATACTCTGCTAGAATCCCTTCTTTGTTTATCAGTGTGCCAAACAGCACCTGCTTCACAGTATATTCATGTCAAACACTTAACACGGATAGTAACACTTTGAACTTGAACTTGTGTTTGGCTAAGTGAACAAACAACTTAATCCCAAATCTAGTTAATTCAAAAAAATTTCAACTTTTCCAGGATTGTACCATTTAGATGTGATGCAATTCTTGGCTCCAGGCCTCAGTCCATGCAGTAGTGCTGGGCTGTTTGTTGACTCCAGCTCCACCTCACCTGTCTCTGTTGGAAACCAGGCTATTGTTTGGTTCTTGGTCCATAATAAACACATTTGTTTTTATACCGGTGTTTTCAACACAACAGCCTCATCTTAAAGCACTGTTTAATACTTCTGAAATTGCTAATTAAAAGTACACCTGGTTATGTAATTCAGCATGAGGCTATTGCATACAGATATTTTCAACTAGTCTAGTGGCTTGGTGCCGACTGAACCCTGTCAAACCCTGTAGGTATTTATTTATTTTCCCAGTAATGATAGACTTTTGATCGAACATTTACACAGATAATTTTGTCTCACAATTCCAGCTAATTACTGGCAAATATAAGACAAATTAACAACTTAATGGAGGCTTTTGTCTCAGAGGAAGCCAATTGTGAGTTTCAACATACACATGTTGTCAGTGTTGCACAGTTTTAATGGACTATCGATTTATCATTTTAATAATTTTGTACATTTATAAATTGCCATTGCCTCTATGAATTTATTGTGAAAGTCGTTGCGTCCTCCTTTGGTTTCTGTGGAATTGCTTGTTGTCTGTGCTTTTAATTAAAGAAAATGTATGTTCATTAAAAGCATATTGTGCTGTGCTGAGTATAATACCGGGAGTGGTAGTTTATATGCAAGGCAGCAGAAGCAGAGTGTTCAAATGTCATTTCTGAGCTCTGACAGTGCTCAGTACCATTACATCCATTATCTAACGGTACTTTCATCCACAGCGTCCTGCGTTACAGATGTCACAGACACAGGCCCAGTGGTAATAGAAGCCCCAACATCCTCCACAGCATTCGTATTAGTCAATACTCAGCGAGCTGCACTGAGCCACAGTGGGTCTGACAATAAACAGACATGGCCCATTGGCTTACTTGTGGGAGCCCCTTTTCCATCTTAATGGACCAACAGAAAACATACAGTCCACAAACACATATGAGGACAGGTATAGCCTCTAGTATGGGCCTCTAATGACAATATTGCATGTCCAATTCCTCTTTTCGTATTAAAACATCAATCATTTTAAAAAGAAAAAGAATAATGCAGCTACTACTGTGAACTCCTACTGCTACAAATAACAGCCCCTATTTTTATAAAAGCGTTTAAACGTGCCATACACACAATATAGTGAAAACATTGCATTGTAACATTAAAGACAACTCTCATTAATCTCCCACTTTCATTCCCTTTCTCCCGTTTCCCAGTTTATATGATTTGCATTGAGAGTGTTCTATTAAGATCCACGGGAGACGTCTAATGCATCATAATGCAGCACCTGCAGAGCTGCATAATAAACCAAACAGCTTTCAGCCAAGAGTTTCTTTAAGCTGTCTAAATGCTGTTTATCCCCTGAGAGCAAGGAGACCCAGTTGGCTGTAATGCTAATGCATGTGTCATCTCGTGATAGCTGGACTGAAGAGAAATACTACGGTCAGTCATAAGAGTTCAGGTGGCCTTTTTCAGAGGCCTAGCTAATATTTACACAAAAGAACTGCTCAAACTTTAAGAGAGAGATATAATCACTTGTAAGGTCATACTGCAGTTTTCACTTAATCAACTAACCAATTCATATTACTGTATGCATTTGCATGACGAATATTTACTGAGCACTTGTTTAAATCATACAACTGTATAATGCCTGTCATAGACCTAGAATATAGTATACACATTCTTAGGAGAAATGGAAATACCAGGTTCAGTGTTTATGTGCTGTGTACCTGCTCCAGTAGAAGTACTAACCATGTACCTGCTCAAGTAGAAATACTAACCATATACCTGCTCCAGTAGAAGTACCAACCATGTATCTTCTGTAGTAGAAGTACTAACCATGTACCTGCTCAAATAGAAGTACTAACCATGTACCTCATTTTGGCTTAGCTCAAGGTAAGTGAAACGATTATTCTGAGCGGTAGCATTCGAGAACCCCCCCCTCCTATTGAGAAGAACACGACACTCAAAGATCCTGCCTTCAACCAGGATGTAAGGAGGACACAGGAAGACATCTCATAAGGCTGGGAGGGTACAAAGGGTTTAAACACACTTGTGTATATCTACCTCATTTTTGAATGCAGAAGGTAGATTTTTTAAATATCTGACATACAGTATACTATCCAAGGACTTCAGTCCATGGATAGTATATAAATAATTAGAATTAGGTCATTCAGCAGACGCTTTTATCCAGAAAAACAGTTACATGATTACATGGAGCAGATTGAGGTTAGGCATCTTTCTTACAGGTAGGCCAACTCTGGGGCTTGAACCCACAAGCTTCTGGCTGGGAGTCTAACACCTAGACCACTAGACTATCCTGCCCCCTAATAAGAATAAATAATTAGTATATAATTATATATATTATATATAATAAATTATAATTATATATAAAGATTTAGTACATAAACCATTATATAATTATAATGAATAATTATAATAATAAAAACAATACATGCCAACAGGAAGTCTGTCCCACATCTATGAATGATTAATGTGTGTGAGGAGGATATATTTACCTACATACAGTATATACAGTATACAATATATTCCATAACCTGCCTCTATGGTGCAGCAATGTCTCTAGATGACATTGTGTGAGTGTTAAGATTCCATGATTGTTTGCTCTACAGTGGTCACATTGAGAGATCTGAGGGGTTTGTGGTCCGTTGGGCTTTCCATACTCCCCCACGGTTGTAGTTGTAAGATTATCAGTCCTCTTTTTGTAATTGATTTGTATATTTGTATTGTAGAACATTTTCAATTTTGCTGTTGAATTGAATATTGTTGTTTTACGTTACGTTTTACATACACTGAAAATGCATGTAACTATAGGGGGAAGGGTAGAGAAAGGTGTCAGCCTAGGAGCTCTGTTGGAAGAAGAGTAGAGAGGACATCTCTGAGTGCTGTTGGAGGTATTTTAGTTTCAAACCAAAACAATGTTTCTGTGATGCAGGTTTCAACCACAATGGGAATTGCAGACACAAATTGAGAAGTGTAAATTTAAGAATGTAAAGGCCATGAAAAATAAGTTGTAGTGTGTAAGATCTATATTTCTATATATAAATAAGATCTATCTATATATATATAAGTATTTTAAAAGCTCCCAGTTTGAGTTGAGATGTATCTTTTTTTTAACACAAACTTCCATCTGTTCCTGTCACACCATTGCCGACAGAACAACTCACTGAATTTTATTCTCACCAAACAGTAACCTTGGCAACCTGATATATATTACATCTCCTCCCCTGCAGGCAGTGTGATTGAGAGGCAAATATTCACCAGATGGAAGGCTTAACTCTTGAGTTTATACATGCATAAAACAGAAAGGAGTTTAGAATATAGACCACTGACTTAGGAAACTTGTTGAGAGGAAAATAACTATAGCTAAAAATATAGTTTGACCATATAAACTATGGTTAAACATTTACATGTGTGCGTGTTCAGATGAGTAATTTTCGTTTTTTAAATGTATTACCTGTACAAATCTGTAATACAGTTATCAGTGCTTTCTGCACAGTAGCCTTGAGTAAAGAGTAAGGGCCAGATTTACTAAAGGTTTACGTGAGTAAAAACGTGGTCAACCCTGATATCACCAGCTAATTAACATGTAAGGTGATCTACGCAGAATGACGTCTTCCAAAAGTACAAGATAGCACCCACTGTTCATTTACTACTTTTGCCTTAATGAATATGCAATTTGGGGCAAATCGATTTCATTGTGCAAAGTAATGGGAGGGGAACAGGCAAATACATTGATTTACTACACGCAATGTGATCTACTAAGCTGAAAAGCAATTTCATGTGATTGCAACAGCATCTGTATTTAATACGTTTGAAAGGAATTTGCAAACCGGCAAGTGTTGCGCAGAGATGGCTGCTGTTATCGTTGCGAGAAGGAAACGGGTGTAATGAAAGAAGACGTAGAGAAAGGGCTTTTTCCATCCATATTTTTGGCATGACTATGGAACATATAACGCGCACATTTCGCCTCTCCAGCCATGCCATTTTGGAGCTGTTGGCTGACCAAAGTGCTGATTTGGAGCCAGTTACAAGGAGTCACGCAATACCTGCCATGCCCAAACGTCTGGGTCATTTCAGCATACTGTAGCTGTTTCTGCTGGGGTTTCCCAAAGCAGTTTTTCAGGTGTGTTGTCCCAAGTACTTAGTGCAATCTTACGCAGGATGGGCAGGTACATACAGTATGATTCCACATACTTGAGACGCACTGAATGAAACGAAGCATGGTTTTTACGCAGTAGCTGCTTTCCCTCCCGAGTCTCCATGGCAAAAAACATTAAAAAACGCAAAACCCTAAATACTCCCACCTCCATTGTGTTTGCACCTGTTGTCATTCACGCAATAATTCTTAGCTGAACACCAGTAACAGGTACTACAATTGCAAGTGCAATATTTTAGACCGCACACGCCACCTGGGGGGTCGTGTCTGCATTACCGGGGTCGAGCCCGGAAGCCAAAGGCTGTGGCGCGCCCCTCCTCCCTGGTTTATTTCATTGAGTGCTATTCCACTTTAGTTTGAGTTTACTTCCTGGTTTTAATCACTTCCTTGTTTTAATCACTTCCTTGTTTTAGTTTAAATGGTTTAAAGTCATGGGCTAGGCCAGGTGGCATTTTAAACAGCCACATTTTAAATCAGTGCCCTTGATTGTTGTGATGCACGGCGTCAGACACTGCACCATGCCCTGTTGCGATGGACCCCCTTTTTTTGTGCCAAAGGACCTGCTGTAACTTGGTTTTACATCCGACAAGGCTGAAATCCAATCCCCTTTTGAAATTCCTAGCAAAACAAGCCTGGACTGCACATCAGCATGGCTTGACAGATTCCTGTTCTCATCTGCGCTAAAGTAGACATCCATCCTTCGATATTAAAGGGCCCCCCTTTTGCTAACCTCATTAGGATGTCCAGGGACTATCCTTTATGGCCCCTGAGACCATAGGCTGACCCTGTGTTTCTCCCTTAAGGAAACACAAACCCAGGTTAAAGAACGGACCTGGCACCAAATGGTCTGGCCAAGCATAGGTTGCCCTAGAAAACCCCCCTTCATGACCTCAACCCCCCTCCGGGATGCAGAACTCCGTTTCTTAAGGACAATGGGTTTTGAAATTGTGTTTGAAATAGAGCACACCTCAAAATAAATACATTATAATGCATAAGAAGGAATAAACAATCGAAGTGTGTCATATTTAGTTTCTAAAGATAGATAATTTTGTAATGATCCTGAAAATGTGTTTGCTAACGTTATGAGTAGGGAGAGGTATCGTTAAGATTCTGTACTGTAACAACCGGAGCTACACCTCGCCGGTCGGGCTCGCTAGTGTATTAAACCACCAGCGATCGCCCGTCCATACAGCCAGCGCAAGTGCACCCAGCTATACGACACACCTGCAATCAATTCCCTCATCAACCCTCCTTTAGCGGCTATATACTGTAAGCGGGAGGGGTGGGTAAGGGGAATTGTCAGTGATTGGGGCCACGGAGGGCATCATGGGCTCTGACCAGCTATTTGTTTGCTTTGCTGGCAAAACGTAGGCGTTTATTTATACTGGGGGAGCGGCCCTGACACCTACGTTGTCACAGGTGACTTTGTTGCTATTATAACAATTGAAGGAGTATGTTTAACAATTGTGAGCAACACTGTAACCAGTGTATGCTTTGCACCTTGTTGTTTTTAGACCTTTTTATGCCAATAGCCATGCAGTGCAAATTGTACATTCCATCCAGCTCTCCTCCAGAGAGATCTTTCTTTTTAATGTTGGGTCCTTGTATTGAATGTTTTATCAAGGGGTAAGGACAGGCTAAATTTAGTAGATTGGGTCTTGTTTAAATATTTAAACCCCTTGTTTTACCATGAATTCCCTCCTTTTATTATGTTGGATCCCCTACACATCCAAGTCGTGTCGTAAATAACGTGTGGGCTCTTTTTAATGTCTGTTTATTAAGAGCATTGCCGCCTCTAACTGGGGCTGGCGTAGTCAATAACACTATTTTAAGGTAACCTTGGTCCGCGCTACAGTCACTGAATGCATTTTGTGCCAAAGCAATGAAACGTGTGGCATCTAATGTGTGTTTTGACTGCTGAGTTGGAGTTGGAAGGATTGAGAGCTCATGGGTGTTAGTTTTCCGTATTGTACCTTTTTTTTTTTTTAAGGCCTCATGAAATTTGCTCTTCTTGCAGTATAAAGAACAATACAAACCTTTAACCTCCATGGAGGTTGACAGTTTGGGAAAATCTTTAAAACGAGGAGGTTTTTTCAGAGCATCAATGTACGTTGTCCTGTGTACGTACATGTTCCACCAGTCTAACAAAGTCTTATGTTGCCAACAGAACTGTGTATCTTGTCGGCAACCTGGGTACTATCTATCAGCCCAAAGCCCCTCTCCCTCTGTCGTGTAATTTTGTTTTCTCTACATAAATCTTGTTAGCTTGTGACTGGAGGAGCCCTGGTTGGACATGAGCACAGAATAAGTTACTGAGGAGACCCACTCAAACACTACTGTCAATGTGTTCTTGGGCAAGGCACTTGACCTTCAACTGCAAAATAGCAAATTGTCCATTGCTAACTAAAGGTAAGAAAATCTTCCACCTTATCCTGAGAAGCACTTATCCACTTCATTTGTCTCTGGTCCAGTGACAAGCCTGACAAAGGAAGAGACTGTGTCAGCCAAGAGTAGAACGGCTACATCACACCTTCCTCACAGGTTGCATGGTGATGACATTCTGATCTAAGAAGAGAAGCAGTCGCCATAGAAACACATACACCTGCATGTTATACATGCATACCCACATACAGTAAACAGTACAGAGTGGACACAAAGTGTTTTTTGCAAGACTGATTCTCTATTCTCACCACTTTTTACTATTAGATTAGATTACTGTCATTTTTTGTATACTATGTGGAAGGATCCACATTGTTGCTTGACTAGGCTAGAATGTAATTTAGTTGGTATAAAGTAATTGTGGTGGCAGACGGTTTTCTGTCCTGGCACCGCAATGGTGGAATGAGCTTCCTGAAGCAGTCAGGACAGCAGTCACTACCCATCTTCCACAAGAGACTTATGACCCATCTCTTCAGAATCCTCCTCAGTACCTCGGCCACTGACCTCTCTACCTCCTAACACTCCCACTAACTGAAGTTTGTGGGATTCTTTATCTTCTGTCTCCATTCCTTTATTTAATAAAAAAAAAATCATTTTTTGCTCTGTTAGGATTAGCACTTAGAAAAATAAGCACTTTGCTGGTATTTAGGCTGTTAGCAATTATTTTGAGGATTGAATAATATGTTAATGGGTAATGTGTTTTCAAAACATCTATTTACCTATGCTTGTAGTCTGCCCACTGCTCTCAGTTAGCTGACTCAAAAACACCCAACACACCTACACCAGAACACCCGCCACCTCCCCATTTACGAGTATTGTGTGAATGCATATTACTGTATTTTAGGTATCATGATTGCATATGTTCATGTCAGGTCATGCCTACTAAAGGTGTACATATATGTCATTATCTGTATTTGTTCAACCAACAAAATTATCTGTTTCTTTATTTGGATAGAAGACCGGAAGTAGGTTTATAGGTGGTATACCAGATGTCATGTTAAATCGGGCAAATGTATTTTTTAACCTACAACATAAATGGGTAGTGCGTTTTAACAAAAATTGTACACTGCAATCAATCAAACAATTGAAAACAGTTGTTTTCTGAATACCCCGAAACTTAACTTCCTGCTTCTATAAAGATATAGGAAGGAAGGCCATATCATGGAAGCAAATTGACAATAAAATGGAATTACATGTTAACATTTTCCTGAAAATGCAAAGGGTAATGTTGGAGCATTAGAAGACTGATTTTCCTACTCTATGCAAGCAACATGGGACGCGAATGCTTCAAACTACGAAAGAATGGGATGACAATACTACCCCCGTGTGGGTAGTAGTTTTTACCCTTTTACAAGACAGCGTCCATTTAACAGGACGGATTGTTAAAAATAAGCCACATAGCTTACTCTTTTCAGTGAGATAAACAATATTATGCCAGTAGATTTGCTCTCTGTGTTGTATTTAAAAAGATATTGACGCTCAAATTTCGAATGTCTAAGATAAAACCTATTTTAACCGTACTTCCTTGGACACTTAAACGTGCCGCGACCACGTGGATTCAAAAGCATTGACTAGAGTGGCAGCGATCAGCTCCGGCGACCGTGGGGCGGGGCTATACTTCCGGAACACAGATCAGCCGAAATTAAAACCGATTGATGGCAGGTCGACCAGTGCATCTCAAGTATAGACAGGGTTCGAGTTATGTGGGAGCCAGTGTTAGCTGAGCTCCCATGAAAACAGTAAAATATAGCCTACATTATTTTAATCAGAAATAATGCATTTTTCAATGTGATAATTAGGCTAAAATAAATATGTTTTCCAACAGAACTACGCATCATATTCTCTCGTAAATGGCTGCACTTCACCACCAAGCCACCATGGGGCACAGTAGAATACTGGCCAAACTATGCCTTTTGAGGGTCAGCGAACAGAGAAGGGTCTGGCTGCAGACTGGAGCTCCACTATAGACTGGAAACACGTGACCTCCACGCTCATAATAATGAAGAAGCTGAGTTTTGTTTCAGCGATTTGCAGTGCTTATTTGCGAGCCGCGAACCTCACCTCTTCGTGAAGTTGTCCGAGTCATCGGTATGAACAAAAAAACATTTCAAGACATTTGTACATCATTTGCGCACTTCTGTGGGACTACACCTGTTCATGCTTAGCAACCTTCAGTTGCTTAGAAACACGTGACCTCCACTTGCTTAGAGTAGCCTAATTAATTTCGCTAAGTTATATAGGCATTTACCTTAAAATTAATATAGTAGGTTGAAACTCGTAAACAGTCAGTGCTGTACCTATTCATTGGCCTACTCTAAACAAGTGGAGGTCATGTGTTTCCTGTCTAGAGCAGAGCTCCAGTCTGCTGCAGACCCTCTTATGCGAAAGCGACCCCATTTGAAAGAAGAAGCCACTACATGCATCAGCCAACATTATCTTGATAGTATATTAGAAACTAGTAGCATAGACTTGTAGCTACCATGCAGGCGAAAAAAAGGCTGCTGCTGCCAACGGGGTGTATCCTATTTCCCCCCCTAACTTCAGTTATTTGAGAGACCACCACAAAGCTCAGATTATAACTCGAACCCTGGGTGCAGATGAGCAGTAATAGGTGTGAATGACTCTGCGTTTGTTACAGTCCCGGCCATAACTCCTGTCTGTCCCTTGTGTTCCTGTTTCCCCGTGTTTCAGTTTCTCTACTGACTGTGTGTGTGTGTGGTGGGCTTGGCACCACTCTCTCTCCAGGTCCTGATTGCCACTCATCTCCTACACCTGCTCCTGACAACACACCTGCCAGCACCTCCAATCTTTGCTGCTGTATATCTACCCCGGTCTCCCAGTCGCTCGTTGCCAGATTGTTCCGTCAGCTACCCTGGTAGTATCCGACTATAATCTAGAATAGCTTGAGTATCTTTTCCATAAACTCGTATATGTTTTCCCATGATTTACCCGTCTTCTCTGTGTCCCAGGACCTTGTTACCTTCCTCTTGGATATCAGTCTCTCCAACGCACGCTTTCCCGCCTACCAACTACTCCTCTGACAACGCCAGCGCAGCTCGCCTCCCCTATTCCCCTTTCACTCAATAAACCCTTTTGTGAAATCTGCTTTTGGGTCTGTGCCCTGCTTAACGTAACAGTGCGAGCATTTGCGGCAGGCATATTGGATTTTTTTTTAATCGTACGGTTCAGAAACCTTAAGGGTTACGCATTTCTCTGAAGTGATTACCCCTTCATTTAAATGGGGGAAGAAAGGAATAAAAAACGAGAAATACAAAAAACAACTGAAGGGATTGGAAATATTTTAAACACCAGCACTACACTATATGTCAAAGCTGCAAAAAAATGGGTGGAAAAGAGAAGATGTAAGAACAGTAGGCTACTGTGCTTGCGTCAATGATGCAATTACACTAATGAGAAAAATATATAACCTGCTGTCTCCTAGCCAAATGGTTATACTCCACCGATTCTGCGCGCTTCTCAAAAGTTTGTAAATGAGATTTGCACTCCTACTACGTGGGAGGGCACAGCGATTTGCACGTTAAATCTAACGCTCCTAAAAGGCCCTTTTGAACAGAACTCTAACACTTCTCATATTTTAAAGCTATTTCAAAACCAATCCCATTTAACAGTGGCTTTAAGTAGCACTTTATAGTGCACCCATTTGTTTCATATGCTACAGGAATAAATTATTTATTGGACTGCATTTTTAAATCTTATAAATCAATAAATCATTCCCACTTGTTTGAATTGAAATGCAACCAGATACAACCATAATGATCCTATGCTTTCTACAAACAATATTAGTGTGGGACTGGAGACTACGTTGAGAATGTTTATTTAAATGCATCATTAGATTTAATTTATAATACTTAACCAGGTGGTGTCAATGACATTAATAGTCAATTCATTAAGAAGGTCCTGGTCATGGAATAAATATAGGCTACTTTATTAAAATCCACATTATATAAACAACATGATATACTGTGTATATATACAACAACTACTGCAGGCCCTGCTCTGCCGAGATGTACTATATTTACATGAGACTTGACAGAATCCCCCTCTGCCTCCTAATTCAGACCTGGTCTGGGCCTTCTGATGTACATTCTTCAAATGTACATCAGCTTCTCTTAACAATATAGGTAATCAGAATTCCAATGTCAATATTTCTTGCTTTGCAATCATGAAATAAGAGGGTTGTGCAAAATTGAGTTGCGTTGAGTTATGCTTTAGGCCTACTGATTTTTAAAACCATTAGAACACCAAACAAATTAGGGTAGCAGAAAACTGCATCCTTTAGCCTATGTGTAGGAATTCCCAAACAATAAACATCACTTGTTTTGAAAATGTAATTTACTCCTAAAATACATTTGACATGTTTTTATCTAAGCTAAATATCCTTCTTTCAACAGCGCCACCTCTTGTATTGATAAATAATACACAACAATATTGAGACCTCTTTCCATGCTCCGCACTTGTGATCAGTTCCCAATGTAACCACTAGATGACAGAAGAACACAAAGCCTTCAGCAAAGCCAAGAATCGACAGAAGCAGAGATTTTCAGCAAGAATAATAGAAGGCCTACCGTGACGAAACGGGACCAAAATGTTCATCTGTATGTATGTCCATGTAATACATGTACATGCATTAGTAAAACTACACAGAAAAAACTATAACATAGATTCAAGGTTATCATTTTGAATGTATGAGGTAGCAGTGAAAATATGGATAGAAATATGGGTACAAAATATTTTTTTAATCTAAATTATAAAACACTAGGTATGTCACCCTCTAAAATAGATAGTTGCTGTCATGACAAATAATAACAAAAAGTGTGTTCCAATATCTCATTTAACTGGTTAAAACCATCCTGATATTACAAGCTCCACTTCTACGATTTGAACATGTTAACCAGGTTATGAGGGAGGTGCTATTAAAGAGCCGTGTGAATGTGAGGCATGGAGGAGGAGGTTTTGAGACCCCCCCCCCACCACCCCCATTACATATGGTTCTATTTAAGCTGGCTGCCTGTCTCCCTGTCAGCCACAGAGAGCCTGGACCTCAGTCCGTCAACAGACCACAGCACTGACAGACCCACACACTGCAATCTACAGGCTCACTCATCTCCAAGGTATAACCTCGTTACAGTTCATGCTTTAGAATTATTTGGAATTACAATATTCAGAATATGATTGTTTGTGTAAGCACCGTTTGTGTACTTTATATGCTGCGCATTCAGAATGCAAAACTTGCATCGTCAGAGGCAAGTTCTTTGAAAAAGTAGATTTTAATATTGTGATTATAAAGACATTTTCTCATTCTCCTCTGTCCAGTGGGTTTAGTGGTGTAGCGAAGCAGCCTTTTGACTCCAGACCCATGTGGGTATTGGAACAGATCCGAGTGTCTGTGGACCAGAAACACTTTGCTTTACCTGTGGAGTACAGCTTCCGGCTGGTGGACAATATGTTTAGGGAGAAAGACGCCCAGGACAAGAGGAAGAAGATCTCCCTGTGTCCCAACATCATCACCCCGAACACCATCCCTAAGTTCTGCATCCCTCCCAAGATCTCTCCTCAGCAGGAGCTAAAGGCGCTGGACCTGAGCAAGAATCTCCCTGCTGCTAAGGTGAAAGAGAACGGAGGTCCAGCAGAGTCGGAGGCCCCAGTGCGGGAACTGTTCGGCAACCACATCATCCAGGTGGAGAATGTGGACGAGGTTCCGCACAGTAACGGACTGAGCGACGAGGAGAGCACCAACGCGGACCCGCGGAGCCAGGCGGCGCTGTCTCTCCCTCACCTGGCCAAAGCCCAGACTTGCTACGGCTTCTGCACCTTACTGGAGAGCCCCCACACTCGCAGGAAGGAGTCCATCTTCCACAACAGCCCCAGCGCGTGTGGACTCCCGCTGGTGGCCCCGCGGAGCCGGTCCCCCTGCACCTACTCCAGACCCCCCCACTGTGCTTCCTTCAGCCTCAACAGGCTCACCTCCAGGCTCCCCTCCCCCAGGGTGATGGCCCTCCACCGACAGGGAACTCTGGACAGTGATGCTACCTCCTCCACTGAGTCCTCCCCTTTCAACTCTCCCTTACTGGCCCGGCCTCCCCCAAAGTCCTTCCTGAAAGCCCTGGGCCATGAGAGACTGCTGTCCAGGGCCGTCAGGAAAACCATGCTGTCCAGAAATGACTCTCTGTCCACGGACGAGGGCAGCTCCACGGACAACAGCCCCAACGTGGTCCGGAGATCCTCGGAGGGCCTCGTCAAGCCTGTGCCCAACACCTTCAGCCTGGCTCCGCCTGACATCTTCCCCACGGACTTGGTTCTGTACAGGGACAGGGTGATGAAGGAGAGTCTCGTCCCGGTTGGGAGAGAGGGGACACTGCGACTGTCAGCTGAATACTGCCCCGATAACCACAGGCTCAGAGTGAGGCTCATCAGCGCGGAGGGACTGTATTCTAGGACCGTGGACCCCAAAAGCATCAACTGTAACGTCAGCATCTGTCTTCTGCCTGGGAAGATCCAGAAACAGCGCAGCACAGTCATAAAGAGAAGCAGAAATCCCATCTTCAACGAGGAGTTCTTCTTTGACAGCATTAGTAGGGAGGACATTGACAACCGCTCACTGCGGTTTAAAGTAGTAAATAAGATGTCTACTATGAAAAGAGACTATGTTTTGGGAGACTGTGAGATTTTGCTAAATAGTGTACTGACATAGTGTACTGAAATGATTGAATAGCTGCAAAAATAAAATGTTTTATACTTGCTTTTATAAAGAAACCAAAGTTTTAATGTGTATTAAAGAATTGAAATAATGTTTGTCAGAATTACATTATTGGGACTTTATTGGGAACATTATAGCTAATAGGAGTCATAGACAGATTTTATAGGGCTACTGATAGCTGAAATACTTCTGATTGCAAACACATAACTATTATTTAGTTTTATAAAAACAAACGATAAAAGTCAAGGCACACCCATTCACTGAGTCACTCTCACCTGACCGCCGAAGTCCAAATTGATGTTCTCCTATTTTAACGTTACTGTAAATGTACAGACTGTATTAATCAAAAGCTTTTCGGTCGATCCCAGAGTGCAACGATCTTTCCCCGTCCGTTCCTGTCAACTCACCGCGAAACATAAACGACCAACGTGTTCAACGTGACGAATACCCTCTCCAAAGGGTAGTGTTTCGTCTGGGGAGACAACCATGGTATTTGAGTCTTTGGTCAGTGATTTACTGAACCGGTTTATCGGGGATTATGTGGAGAACCTGGATAAATCGCAGTTGAAGATTGGCATTTGGGGAGGTAAGCAGGAGGGTAAACAAAGATGCTTCGCCAGCCTCGTACCTAATCGACATATTGGAGCATGTACAGTAAACGCAACATATGATATCTCACTATATATATCCAATATACCAGCAAGCGTGGATGTACTGTTGCGTCTTTGCAATAAGCGATGTGTTTGGGCTAAGCGACGCCATGCATACCTTATGCACTGTGCATTGTAAATAAATGAAAGCAAGTCAGTAATCCCCGAGAAGTGTCTGGTTGCACCGGGATTCCTTGCGAGCTATTAGCAATCTATACCGTCTATGCTTTCAACTTGCTGTGCTACACATGAAGGTGGTTCCCGTCGAACAGACCTTTTTAATTGGCCCCGTGCCCATGTCTGTAGCCAATGACGCGTAAACTTCATGTCATGGTTATGATCTGCCCCATGCAGGACTGAATACACTCAGAGGTCAGTGTAAGGTTAAAGGAGAACAACTAAAGAATAGACGTGATTATCATCCATAAATTATTGGGACATGAAGCTGTATAGAGAACTACTTATTTCAATGAATGTAGAGTTCTCCATTTAAAAAATGTATTTAATTCTAGAGTGTATGTATTTAATTCTAGAGTGATTATCCCTTCCTGTCCTGGCCTCTCTGTAGTCCTTTAGGCTTATCATATAAATACTAATTACAATTAGTGAACATAAATGTGATAGAAAGTTTAACATAAAGATTATGGAGATCAAATGCTCTTGTAAAAATATGGTGCATTGCCAATACGGTTGTAACCTCTACTGAAAAAGAAAAGGTTTTCCTGTGCATAAAAATGGCTGGACAAGTACAGGTCTACTGTATACTGACACTAAACTTGACCTAATCTTGGTAAAGTACACACAGGGAAAGCTCTTAAACTACAGCCGCATTTAACCTTTGACTCTAGGTTTCAGAGCACCAGCCTAGTGCAGAGATACCAAAAGCCCTGTTAACATAAGTGGCCTGTGAGCTAAAAGTTTATGCTTTATTATTATGAAATCTAACAAGGCAAAAATATATTTTTATGAAGATTATTTGTAATACATCTTTTACTAAGGCATTCATCAGCAATTAAACTCCTAGATGACACATGGATCAAAATAATATCGGTATATATACAGTTGCAGAATATACTTATATTTCACATTCTTATGCTATATTGCTTGCACAGAGAGACAATTTGGCTCTAAACCTGTCTGTTTTATGATTCTAGGCTTTGTTATTCTTATGAGATAACCCCTTGTTAAACGTCCGAAGGTCAGAATAAGCATGACAGCGTTTGTGACAGCAAGGCTTAATAGGATTGTAAACAGTGAATTTGAATGAATGTCCCAGTTTGCGTGTTGTGGTCCCCAGACTGACCGGAAATGATGGAAACCTGACAACCTTGCCTCTAATTAAAGAACAGACCATTGTGGACCAGTTCTGTTTTCTTACAACACTGTTTCCCTTTTTAATTACAGGAAATGTTGTCCTTGAAAATTTGAAGGTTAAGGAAAATGCCCTGGTGAGTACAGTATTCTCTTATAGCCTATCTCCTTAAACTCCACCTACACGCATTCACACCGAGTTGCCCAGTACAAGCCTCTTATTGCTGTTGCATTCTGGGTAATTGAGTCCCGGGGTGTTATTGCAAGCTATAATTTGCCTGCAGTCTGAATATAACATTTCAGTTCCTTTTTAAAGCAACGGTGATTGGAGACAGAACTTTAGCAGACATCTTACTGTGATCTGAGCAGTTACTTCATGACGGCCTCATGCTGAGAGCTGCCCAGGAAGCGATAAAAGGACTGTTAAACAGTGATAAACCAGTGATAAAACACTGAAAGTGTGATGTACACACTGGCTGAGTCACTGCATTGCCATGCCAACAGGGTACTTTAGAACAAGTAAATCAGTTAATGGAATATTTTTAGTTGGTTTTAGTTTGTGTAATGTTTGTGTAGTTTTTTTGACATGTTTATCAGTATACATGCTTACCATCAACTGTCGTTATGCTATTGATGTTAACTGTATAGTCTATTGGGGGGGCTGGATAGTCTAGTGGTCTAGGTGTTGGACTCCCAGATGGAAGGTTGTGGGTTCAAGCCCCAGAATTGGCCTACCTGTAAGCATCCTTGAGCAAGATGCCTAACCCCTATCTGCTCCATGTTATAGCACCATGTAATTGTAAGTAACTTTGGATAAAAGCGTCTGCTAATTGTCCATTTCTCCCTGTGACAGAGTGAGCTTGATGTTCCATTCAAAGTCAAAGCAGGCCAAATTGGTGAGTCGTGTGTGTGTGTATTTTCTCCAGTCTGTTGCACAAAATCAATCTTGAAATGTGTCTTTACTGCAAGGAAAAGGCATAGTTTGTAGTGTAGTCAAATCTTGGGATATCCGTCTTCAACTGGTAACTAGCATTGGAGTAATACTTTAAGGGACAACCAGAGTTTATTTAGCGTCCGTTAGAGAAACAACACTGTTTTGGTTTCAAACACGAGGATGCGAGTGACCCCTCCTGCACCTGAAAACATGAGAATGTGACCAACCCCTCCCTCACCTGAAAACTCAGCATGTGACTATGGCGCCCCATAGCATGTGCATTTAGCCCTCCATTAAATTCCCCTAACACCACTCCCCACACAGTTTTCAAACTGTTTTCAAACAAAGCAAATCAGTTTGCTGTAGCAAATCAGAGGGAGTTTCATGTTTTGGGATGCGCTATATACACAGTGGGATAAAATGCTGGCTTGTCCCTTTTTATAAACAAAAACATTATCTATATTAATTTTTTTATAAACATTTACAGGCAGCACATTTTACATAGTGCAGTGGCTACCAAAATACGTATTTGATATTTTGACCTTATCATGAATTACTTATATAGTACTGTACTTTAGTAAAATCATCATTCCCCAACTTAAGAGTGAGAAAGTAAATAGGACGCATTATGTCTCCCCCTGGCATTTTTCCTTCATGGCAGTTTTTGGCTCTATATTATCAGGTCCTGTACACGCTCTTACAATTGTGCAGCCATGTACAATTGTACACCACTTCTGGAGAGGCTGTAAACTGAGAGTATTTATTGGGAAATAACAGCATTACATTTACATTTACAGCATTTAGAAGACGCTGTTATCCAAAGCGACTTACAATTAGTCGCTTAACTTAGACTAGCTTCTATTTGAACATTGGTAGCTTTCTGCCAGAAATGACATGGACCAGGAAAAGCGGGGCTGACAGAAGCATGCAAACTAGCACCAGAGACACAGAAATACAGAGGCCATTATTGTTGGGTTGAGTAGATCTGTGCTCCAGTGAGGGTGGTTTCTCAGACAGACTTATCCCACCACTTCCTTCTACAGTAGCTGTAGATAACACTATCTCCCAACGGCTAGTTAGATGGTTTGCTACAGGAGTTACTAATGCTGCAGCAAGCACAATGACTATTAGTACATGTACAGTGTGCCAGTGTTAATACATTTCACAAGAAGTGAATAAATAAAGTGAATAAATGCATGCATTATACTTTGGCATGTCACATGAAAAATCTCAGCCAAGGGCCGGTCAAAGAGAAGGAATAACAAAAAATATCTTTAATATAAGAAAGGTTTGTGTTGCCGATTCGAATTAACCGGCAGCTCTTGTTGCGTTGTCCTCAGAAGTATTCAACTACATTTCCTGTTTATGCTTTTATAGATGACTCATTCAGGGACTTTCATTTCCTCATCAGAAGCCGGTTATTCATAATTTACACTTGTAAAATGTTGTAGTATCTACAAGTCATTTAGTGTAGTGGCACATTATTTTTGTTATATTTGGTCTTACTTTTTTCTATAATTTATAAAGGTGAATAAGAATAATAATAAGAAATATGCAGGCATTATCTAATATTCTCTTAATTTCATCAAGAAAATAGGATACTATGTCTGCCATGGGAGATGTAACACTAAGTAGTTTCTGATGACTCTAAGCACGTTACAATTTGGAGAAATTGCAGCATTAAATTGGCACTGGTCATTCCAAGAGTCATGTGCTTTAAATGAAGCTGTGGTTTGTTAAGTCAGGAAGTAAACAGTCTGAAATGTAGTCTGTATTGCGTCGCCGGTATACTATCAAATGAGACTTTTAGTTAGAACCATCTGCAGAGCTATTAAAAATGTTCTATGACTGAAGAATTTATTTGGACAGTAACATATTTTTTGTTATTTTGGCTCTGTGCTGAATCACATTGGATATGAATTTAAATAATTAGCCTAATATGAGGTTAAAATATAGGCTTTATGTTGAGGGTATTTACATCTAACCTGACGCACCAGATTTGTTACACAAAACCATCTGGGAAGTCGTCTTTGAAAACTTTTTGGAAAAGGGTAGGCACTTTACTGATTGGCTGAACCATCTGTCTAGCACCGTATCATGGGCTAACATCTAAACCTTTGCCTAAACCACGCCTGTTGCTGCCAGTAGTTCCTCATAGGACGCTGATTGGTCTGAACCCCTGGTGGTTCGGACCAAGCGCATGAACTTGAAGCCTGGCAAGATGGATTCTCGCCCGATTGTGAGCTCGCGAATCCAGCTTCCTCGCAAGGTAAATTTACATCCAAAACTCTATTGTCTGACCTAAGGGATGAGCAACAGCGTGCATATTGTATGAGCAAGGTTTTAGGGGTTCTTATTTCCTATGAAGACCAATGGTTAGAGCAAGGCACCTTGTAACATGGACGTGGTTAGGGGTTCCAACGCCAAGATAAAAGAGTCTTTTATAGTGATGACGTGGTGGTTTACAGCAGAGCATCACTTTCCACTCTGCCTACCAGCCGCAGGTCACGCAGAACAACATCTCCTTTTTAGACTGTCCAGTTAATCATTTGGATCAGAAGGTAAAGCTTTGGTTGCTGAGTGACATTGGAGATGTTTGCTCAGCCCAAACTCACCAGACAGTTTGACACCACCAGGTTTAGGTCTGGTCTATTATCTGTCTGTTGACTTTAACATGGTCCAAAGGTCTCTCTGTACGTGTGTGTGTGTGTGTGTGTGTGTGTGTGTCTTTGAAGTATCAAAAATAATAATTGTCACCATTCTATTAATTTCAGGAAAGCTTACATTGAAGATTCCCTGGAAGAATCTTTATAATGATGCTGTAGTTGCCACTTTGGACGGCCTGTATCTTCTTGTGGTTCCTGGAGCAAGTGAGTACACTTGTCTAACACTTGGTAGGTTGGGCAATGATCTCATCTCAGCCTGTGGAACAAAGCATGAGGAACATGGATGAGGAACAAAGCCTGTGAAATGCTGCAAAGCTTAATTCAGTCAGTAGGAAATTAAACGTGGCTAGGATTTAGGTGATTTTCAGAATAATCTTATTTACTTGGAGTATCTACGATTTCTTTGCTAATCAGTGAGACTCCATGCCCAGCAACAATTAAAGATTTACGTTTAGCTGGATTTACCTAAATTTGAGCCTAAGTTGTCAGGATAGAATGCATTTTGATTGCTGTCTGTAGTAATATAGGTACTCTAGGTAGGTTTTACCATTGTGTAGGGCAGAGAATAGGAATAAAACTATTTCTAAAAAGGTTATTACTCACATTTAAGTCATTTTGAAGAAACTTTTATCCAAAGGTACCTACATTTGTCAATTGCTGAATCGGCCATGCGAATCAGCCATCATAAGTAAACGCATTCTATTAGAACAGGACCTAATGGTATGTCCAGCAGTCTAGACAACATTGTGGGCTCTCAAACTCAAAACATTTTCATCACATGCCAAAAGTTATGTCTCTTTTCATTTGTTCCCTTACATCCTTCTTTCTTCTGTCATTAGTGTGGTAGAATAAAGAGGGTCTTAGCACAGTCATGCCTCTGTGCATGTGGAAAGCATCCCTGTCAGAAGGCCTTGTGTCTTTATTCAAAAGGTTGCTGTGCCCGCTGGTTGCCTAGCAGCTCAGCAACGGAGGTGCTTTCTCTTTCATCTGTAGAGGTGAATAATGGAACACACAGAGGGTTTTATTTCACAGCTAAAAATAGTTCCCTCCATTTTAATCTTGACGGGGGATTGTATTTCTTATTCAATGAAAAATGCAGCATGGCCAAGACAAGTACTCGTCTTCAAAGAGGGAATACTATACAATTTGTATGAATAGGACAGTCCGTTATGGAACTTCTTCTCCATTCTCAACCTTCTTCTTCAAATGTGTTTTGGATAAGGTGTAATATGGAACGATGCATAGTTTCACACATGCAATCATACATGCCCAAACCTTTTATTTTAGTGTACAGTGCTAATGGACAGCGTCGTTAGACAGGGTTTGTGCATTCAGAACCCCTTCTCTGCTACGGCAGTAGTGCAGCTGTGTGTTATGATGTGAGGGCCAGATATACTGGAGTCTACATCTGGGTTTCTGCTTGGCCATGCCTTAGTAATGAGCCAGAGACATAGCAGATGGTGCCAGGGCCTCATGCACGCTTGATGTCCCCATCCTAGTGTACACTGGCCTGGAACATGTGTACACCTCTAACAATGTACCCATCTTGACTAGGTTTGGGGTGATGTATGCCTTGTGACAACGTACATTTGTCTACTGTTGGGGATTTTGCTATATTGTTTATACGTTGACACTTTGAATCATTGGCCAGGACTGTTTTACTATGAGGCAGTGCAAAGCATCCTTATTTAATAGTATTTCATGTAATGGATTGGCCTAAAATAGGCATTACCAGGTGGCTATTTTATATGTAAACCATTTCTTAGTTGTATTAAAAAAAACAACTATTTTGTGTATTATAGGCCTATACTGTTACTGTGATATGAAATTATTACATATATGCTACAGTGAGTATTATATACAGAAGGTATTTGCCATATGACATCCCTAATCCCAACTGAACTAAAGAATAATTCAGCTTTTAATAGTATTTATTTAAATACTCTGTGGAATCAGGTCTTAACTCGATGTCATCATGGCAGTAGATCAGAACAATGTGCGATTTACTGTAAGAAGAAAAGAAGGCTAGTTTTTAGCACTGTTGGTAAATAAATAGTAGCCCATACAGTATGTGTAAATGTCAGTAAATAACTATACAATAAGCAACAAAGCACGAGTAATAAGACATCAATAAAATCAACAATAATACATACAATTAAAAAAGCTCAGCAGGGAGTTAAAATTTTATAAAAAATTGGTATTGTAGTTTAAAATAAAATGTAGTTGATTCAGTTAAAATGAGTAAGCTAGTCTAAAGACTAGTCTAAAGTTTTATCCAGCATGCGGATATGGGGGAGAAGTGAGTTCCAAACGCTGGGTGCAGCATAGGAGAAGGCCCTGGCACCCATTGAGCTGAGGTTGATGGCTGTCAGTGCCAGTAGACCTGCTGATGAAGACCGCAGGGAGCGGGAGGGAATGTAAGTCTGAGGGAGGTCTGTGAGATAAGCAGAGGAAAGGTTATGACTGTAAAGCTTAGCTTATTATTAGCCTAGCCTAAGTTTATATTGAACTGCAGTAAAATAGCGTTTTTATGTTGCCTTGGATTTTGTTTTGCATTTAAAATGCCAATGTCATGATTATTACTGGTAGTTGTATGTGTCATATTGTGGCAAATGTAGCATGACAAGCTATCTACAGGAGTTAATGTTGCACATATAGCTAATTTGTAAAGTAGACTGTTGAGACTGAACACATCACACATGGCAAACTGTAAGTGTGTGTCTGTGAGCACATCATGAGGCAGGTAAAAGTGTCCCAGCTTTACTCTCAGTGGCCTAACAAGAAATAATAAAATGGGTTTGTTGTTCCTTATGAATGAACATAATTGTATGTTTTTTGTAAAGCCATAACGTTAATTTATTCATAAAAAATATGTATGTACAGTATGTATGTATGAAAGTATGTCTTTCCACATTACATTATGAAAGTCTCATTTGCTAGTGTTCCGCTTGCTTTATAACTCTATTTTTCCGGTAGTACTACTAGTTACTTACTAAACCACATTGTTGTTTTGGCTTGTTTTTTTGTGTGAAGCCATTAAGTATGATGCGGCTAAGGAGGAGCGCTACACCCAGGAGGCCAAACAGAAGGAGCTCCAGCGCATCGAGGAGGCACTGCAGATGGCCGCACGCAGAGGTAAGGAGGTGCTCTGACCTCTACGTGACCTTCGGCAAACTGGAGTACCAAAACGCATAGGAGTCATGTGGTGCCTTATTTTTCCTTCTTTTGTGTGTGTGTGTGTGTGTGTGTGTGTGTGTGTGTGTGCGTGCGTGTGCGTGCATGTTTACATGTCTCACTGGCCTTTCTCTCACCTCTGCAGCTTTAATACTAATTTTCCTCTTGTACTTACAAATAAATATCCTTTAACTTCTATTCCATTCTCACTCTTATGAAAAAGCATTCCTGTGAATTGCCTTCAAAATGAATTACGCCACTAATGTTTCAGTAAATCCTGTATTGACTTGAGGTCATTAATTTGCTGACACTAAACAGGAACTGATAAGATCCACTCTTCTCTGTCAAAGACATTGAACATCCTTATTCATGAGACCAGAGACCATCCGTATTGGCCGGCGCCGGTATTCGTCACAGCGTACGGGCACGAGCTTGTGCTGCCCCCGCGCTTTGCTCGCCGCAGCACAAAGCTGTCGTTGTGCTGCGGCGCAAGCCATTGGACATAATGGGTTTCTGAGTGCAGCGGTGCCGTCGTCACATTCGGTCTGAAAGGGCCTTTAAAGCACTGGTATGGAAACTGCATTGCAGCCATTACTGTACTCTTAACTGTATTACTAGGACATATTTCACATAGTAGTATAGGGGTATTTTAAGAACATTTATTGTGCAAAACTGTAATAATAAATCTCTGAAAAACTTTTTCATGAAAGACAATAAAACCAAGCTGCACAATGTAATAAAAGCCTAATGTTCTCTTGTCCCCTAGTAACATCTCGATAGTTTAAAGCTATGCTATGGGATTTTTGCCGTATGTAGTAGGGCATACCGTTTATACCATCCAACCCTACTTGCAGGCACTGTTGGTACTGGACTGATGCATTTCTATTTTGAATGTCTACTTTGTAAACAAGTTGAATCCTCAGGACATTTTGTCACACAGCTTCCCCTCTGACTCTGCGCAGGCAGAATCATGAGGCAGAATCTCACGAGGAATATTATCTATAGTAAACCAATGTACTGAGTGCCACAGTGGTCTGAGTCCCATCATGATCAGCTTTCCCTTGCTTATAAGATTGATCTGTTTAACAACAGCTCACTGGAGGTGCTCTGGTCTCTGCTCTCTGGGATTAGACCGTCAGGAGGACACAGTGGCACATCATAGGTTCTGATAAGGACATAGGGCTCTAGTTTCCGGAAGCCTCAAAGCCGGCGGTAGCTCCAACGCTGACGTAGTGCCTGGGCGCATTTGGGTGTACTCCCTTGGGTGCACGCGCTTTGAGAGAATCTGATTTCATTGTCCGTAATTGAGGACAGCCCCCTCCACTCCTACCGATAATTTATTTATTCTAATCCAACCCTTTTACAACCAAGTCGTCGTTGCGCCCGATTATCGCCACCGCCACATCTCCCATCTCCCGAGATTAGCAAAAAAAGTATTGGACACTTGCGCTTTGTGCTTCCGTTTGCGTCTTGACCCGGAAACTAGGGCCCATAATGTCAACCCGATCATGTAATTTAGTCAGTCAGTCAGTCAATCATTCAGTCAGTCAATGTTGGTAATTACAATCGACTAGTTAGCAAGTCCTCCCTACAGTTACTTAGCCCATCAACCAGTAACTATCACTAGATTATTCACTAGATTATACACAAAGCTAGTCAGCTACACAGCACATCAGTCAACAAAACAAAACAAAATCATTCAGTCAGTCTGATTCCTGGAACAGCTTGCGACAGTCTCCATCTGACCTTTACTCCGTATCTCCATCTCCATGGCAACCAACCCTGAGGCTTAGTCGATTAGCTACATTAGGCAGAATGAACCACAGGTGAGTCATGCTTTGAGCAAACTGTAATTGAAAGTTCAGGACCATTGTGTCCATGCTGCGACACCTGCCTCTGCAAGGTAAACAACAACACTACTACAGAGATGAGATAATGGGCTTAAAAAGGAATTCCAACAAAACTAGCTAAAGTTGTAGCTCTCAATAGGTTTTTTCCAGTTATTTTCCTTCTATTTTACTGCAGTCCCTTGCAGATAGCAGGGCTAAACTGTAATGTGTAATGTTTTTGGTTTTGGTTCCTGATAACTGATTGATTGGCTTATGGATGGATAGATACATGGGTCAAGTCAGTGTATGAACAGAGCATGGCCGTATCTAGACTTGGGCAGAGGTGGGCATGGCTCAAATTCTAGCTTTGGCCACATACTGGTTGGTTGTGTTCTGAGCATTTGAATCTCACAATCAAGTTTACTTCTTTTTGGTATCACCCCTTTAGTGTCTTAACAGTAACTCTGAATGCTGTAGGGTCGTCAACGATTTCCACAGCATTTATTGAGAAATCTAGTGACTATTTATACTCTAACATGAGGGCAGGGGAGCACAGAGTATCTCAGGGAGAGTGGCCTGTAATAGGACACAGGGCTGTTACACATAGCGCACTGTGTTCTGGGCTTGTACGAATACAAGCGCCAATAAGATCTGTCAAGAATATACGAAATTAGACCTTAACATGTTTTACTACAAAATAGTATCAAACCAGCATTGGAGTCTAAACGAAGACATTGAACCGAACAGGTAGGACGGTGTAGTGGTCTGGTCACTTGTATGTTACATCAGACATTCTGTGTTTGATCCCCTGGGTTCTTGGGATCTTTATTATTGTGCACCGCTACGTTTGAATTGAATTAAGCAGGCTAGCAAAGACACACTGGATACATCTGAATGTAGTCCGGTTTATCTTTCAGCGGCCAGGCCCTTTTTTGAAGAAAGTTCCACTGTGCTGCCGTCTTATACACAGGATTCAGTTAGATTTTGGGTGTAGGCAAAATACAAACTATACAACACAGTTATTTCGGGCTTTGATAAATCCCGGTAGAGGTGACTTTGATCATATAATGAGTACCTATATACAGTAGGTATTCAGTACATAGTACTCTAATATAGGTAAAAAACACTCACGGATTGGCCTTGTATTTAATATAATAGGACCAATATAGGATCTAGTTCATGCATTCATGTAAGATGGATGGTTGAATGTGGATGGATGCTTGCATGTACTGATCTAATGATGGACTATATCAATGGATTGAGAGACAGATGAATGGATCAGTGAGCGTGTGTGATGGCTGGATTTAACAGTGGTCTGTCTGCTGTCTGCCCTCTGCTGCGCTGGCTGTTAGCCTCTCAGGCAGGAGAACTCCTGTTTGACCTGGAGAGCGTTGTGTACAAGGACCCTCAGAACGGTAGGACCTGTCTGTTCCACTGCCAACAGCAGGACAATAAACACGTGTAGCAATAAAACACACACACACACACACACACACACACACACAGACACACACACTCTCTCTCACACACACACACACACACACACACACACACACACAGGTAATGACGCTATTCTAGACAGACGCTCAACACATTCATAGCACGCACAGGTTCCCTCTGTAGATATGTGTTACATAATTGCATAATGTTTACATTCTGTGAGGTGATTTTTAGGTACGGTAACATTGTCCTGCACACACCGCATGCATGGTAATTACAGCTATAATTTAGTTTTACCTTGAAAGGTTGAATTTCTACAGGAATGGCTCTTCTCTACACTAGTTTCCCTTTCCTAAAGGTTCCTACACAAGTCTGCTAAAGTATGGAAAATCAGTCCAATTGATATTTCAATTGGATTAAAAGAGAGGCCAGAAGCACATATCTACACAGTTTATGCTCTGTGATCCACTGTCTTATTTCTCATCCAGTCTCAGCACATTTATATACATAATCTCAATTGAAATGTATGGAAAGGATTGAGTTATCCATTGGAGGCATGTGTAGGGGCCTGTGGTGTGCATGTTGTTTGCTGTTGGGTTGGGGCGCCGGGCTGATTGTTAACGCCTGTCTCTGTCCCTAACGCTGCGCTAGTCTCTAAAGGACGAAAAAAAATTAAGAAACATAAAAAAAGCTTCAAGAAATTGAAAAGACATGAAAACAAACAAGGTAGGTCCACATTAAGTGGTGGGGTTGATCTGTAAACCCTTAATCCCAGGACTTCACACCCCCCCCATTTCTCATAGAAAATCAACGGCACCAGAAAAGGCAAAATTTATATTACAATTTACAGTTATATTGATATAATAACACAACATATTGCATAGTAGAAGATACTGGAACTGCTAATGTACTGTATATACTGTAATGAGTTTGGATTTCATTACAGTCCTTCCATTTGTAGATATAATCACTAAAGAAATATATAATACAAAATATATAATACAAAATATTACAAAATATTGTTAATTTGCCTAATTATTTTTTTTTAAAGCGTCCTGTGATATATTTATTTCAGAGAAACCACCTGATGAGAAGAAGGACTCCTTTACAGAGAAGCTGGCCACGCAGGTCATCAAGAACCTGCAAGTGAAGATTACCAGCATCCACATTAGATACGAGGACGATGTGAGTCTCCAGCCGGCCAGGGGGGCACAGGTTTCTCACCGTGTTGGCCCCAGAGTCTGCAGCTACTCATTCTAACCGATCACAATGCCCGGTGGTTTCACACTGAGAGCCGAGGGCATGGGACCAAAGTGAGAGAGAAATTCTCCTCATTGACCATTACCAGTGTTGGCTATTACCCCTTGAGCAAGGCACTGAATCCGTTATTGTTCCCGCGAAGCTGCTCCCTTTTCCCACAGTGGAACACTATGTTTGTACTGGACAGCTCCCAGTATTTACCAGTAGATGACTGCGGTTCTAAGAGCAGGATTGAAGCAGGGCGAAGCTGTGTTTACAGTGGGTTAACAGAGGTTACACAAATAAACTGTCGGCTTGTTTAAACTTTTTTCTTTTTTTTTTTAATCCAGCAAAGGTAGCCTAAGCATGCAAACAGATACACACCCACAGCCCTCTCCTGCTGGCCACGTCATTCTGGTGTAAAGTGCCTTGCTGATGGGCACATCGGTAGTAGCTAATTCGAAACAGGGCAACATTTCTTTGTAGGGGGAAGATGGAAGAATGGCTAAAGGGTTATTGTTAGATATACACACTGTAGACATACCATACAAACACTCCAGTCAGCTTTTCAGCTGCCCTTACTAAAAGACATCGAGAGAAAGCTCTGTGGTAATTCCCATCGTCCAGGTCTGGCCCATGTTAGCAGCATAAAGGCATTGTGTGTGTGTGTGTGTGTATGTACATATGTTATATGTCAGTGTGTGTGCTTGGTTCCAGTTATCAGACACTCAGCGCCCCCTATCCATGGGAATTACGCTGGCAGAACTCAGCCTACAGGTAGGACACATACCACACACACACACACACGCACACATAAAAACACAGACATACATACACAAACACACTAAATGCACGACATTTGAACCTTTCCATATGGACAGTGTGTTTAGTGAACCTTACTGTGTTTCTAGACTGCCGATGAGAACTGGAAGACGTGTATTCTGAATGAAGCGGCCAAGATCATCTACAAGGTACGGCTGTAGGCTGAGCAGACCAGGCCAGACCAGCCCAGACCAGCCCAGACCAGGCCAGACCAGACCACCATTTTTAAGTGCTTTAAGTGTTACTGTGTTGTGTTTCAGTTGGGTCGTATGGAGTGTTTGTGTGCCTACTGGAACGTAAACAGTCCCATCTTCTACAGAGACTCCTGGGAGGAGATTGTGGTGAGACGTGCTTCTCTTCCTTAACATCTACTCTTAGGATAGAGATGCATTCTAGGAGGAAAATAATCATGGTCTGAAGCCTAGCTCTAAGATATAGGAGGCACAGTCACAACACCAAACTAAACATTTAATGATTTCTTGTTCTAAGTAGGAAAGTACAATTGTAAGGAAGACATTAAAGATGCTTGTAAGAGAATGAAGTCAAGAAAATACTGAAGATATAAACATTTTTAAACTTCCCTCTGAAATTTCTTAGGACACTTGATATTTAAGAACATTTGAATGATTATGGCCACAGTTTCCTAGTTTCTGGAGGGGGTCGTCACAGTGACTGGTCAGGGTCGATAGGAAGCACGGTTGACGGACCATTGACGGTCATCATCCTGATGTAACAGTCCACATGGCCTGTCCTTCCCTGAGACATATTGTATTGTATTGAAAACGTGAGAGAATCAAAATGTAAATCAAATGCAAAACATTGTTTTTGTGTGTGTGCGTGTTGAGACCAAGGCATAAACAAACCATTAGCATTTATGATTTTATCGATTGATATGTCCTAATAGTTGGATATGTTTGGACACATTTTGTATGGCCACCCACATTTGTAGACACTTTAAAACACACACCGTTCTGTGTTTATACTACCTAACAAAGTACACGAAACCAATTCAGTAGTGTGTGTGTTCTGCTAATTAACATCCTGACAGTCTGACGTCAATGTGACGTAACTGAACTGTTGAAGATGGACACACACACACACTGTTTTATTCTAATGTTCTCACAATGAAAATCCCAATGCTCATTTGAATGTGCATAGGTTTATACTAGACAGTTGTTTTCTACAAATGATACAAAATATACAGTATATAATAGTATATAATATTTATTTTCTGTCTAAAGTATAATATATTAGAATATCAGAAAATAAGTAGTAAATAATCAATACAATATACGTTATAGCTGTTCTATGTGAATAAAGTCAAATAATGTTAACTTAAGACTTAATTATGACTATATATATTATCTATCTATCTATCTATCTCTCTATCTCTCTCTCTATCTATATATATTGACAGATTTAATATAGACAGATTCAATATATAATAAAGAGATGGCTACAGTATCAACACCTTCTCTCCCTCTCCTCTTCTTCCTTTGTGTGTTGTAATATCTTCCAGGACAAGCTGAAAGCAGGGATCAGCACCAAGAACCAGGAGCTGAAAGATTACCAGTATAGTAAGATACTGTTTAAGGCCAAATGATGTAATAGCAGACCTCAGCAGAAGTCCACCCAGTGTGCCCACACAGCACACTGTTTCTGTCTGCGTGGAATCTGACCTCTGCTGACACTGGTAGAAGTAGTAAGCACTGGTACACATGAAGGCAAAACGGATGCCCCTATACCATTTATACTATACCAGTATATCCAACAGTACCAGTACAGTAAGATACTGTTTAGTTATCTAGGAACAAACATTACCAGTAGAACCAGTATAGTTATAGTTAACCAATATAGACTACATGTTTTGTCTATTAACATGTGAAAGGAAAGGAAGGCTTTTCATGTTTCTTGAAGCTGCCGTTCTTTTATTAACAGCACGATAATAGGAGCCAGTCAGCTGAGAGGAGGGGAGGATAATGGGTAGGGGAGGGGAGAGGAGAGGAGAGGATGGGAGGAGATGAGAATGTTAGAGAAGAGAACGTAATCACTCAGACCTCTTTTTTCCACTCTCCTTTCATCTTCAGACCGCTTTGATCTCCTCCATAGGAGAACTTCTAGCACAAACCCTGCGCACCATGTTGGCAGCCTTTTTTTTTTTCAATAGCTGATCAATGACGGGCTTCTAGGAATCTAATCTAGTATACTCCAGTCAGTGTTTCACACAGGATTTAGTGAGAGTGTGGTGGGTGGACCTCGGAGCCTCTTTGGGGGGCCCAGGGGCATGGTCCTCCGCAAGAACATTTAGTACATTTTAAAGTTAAATGCATCAACCTGATACACTTTGAGAGAAAAATTAAGAGGCTACATCTATGAACAACGTATTAGTATTAAAATAGTATTAAAAATGGGAGAAATCTTAATTTATAATGTTTGTAATACAACTGTATCATTGGCTGTCTGCTGAAAAACAAATGCGTTTGTTAATGCTAGCTTACTTCCATAGTTTAGCCTAGCAAAAAAAACATTTAGGCTAATCATTGCTACTTAGACAAACTCAACAGGAAACCCGATGGAACACATTTTATTTTTAGTGACATTAATTGTAGTTGTCCAGGATCAAATCCAGAACAAAGAGGTTGTGAATATTGCTGCTATAAACGATCGTTTACTCCATTTATTCCACATTCGTTTGATTAACTACTTATGTTTAGCGTTGCCAGATGGGAAATGTTCGTACCAGAGACTTAAAATTATCGTATGCGAGTCATAACCAAGAGAACAAATAGGCGTTAATGTGTAATTTCAGAAAACACGTATTTATTGAGTCGAACGACTTTTTGACACTGCCTACAAATCTAGCCACATTGTTTAAAAAAAATGAATAATGGCTGACGTAGTTATATGATGCATGAAAGGGGGTCTTTCGGGGATCAAATAAAAATGTCCCAACATTAAAAAAAAAAAAAAGTATAGCTGTTCAATAAACTAAAGGCTATAGTAGTAAACTATAACAACATGGGCCTATTCAGCATCTACATTAAGCATGATTGGCTGGAAAGACTTTGTGTGCTTTTGTTCAACACGGGAGATTGTGAGCATGTTACCTAGCTTCTGCTCTCTCAAAGTAAAGTCAACTTTTGGGAGCGGGGGATTAGCGGCCAACACCCGGGAACTTTCACCGCTGTGAGAGAAGTTTGCTGTCCCATCTCCTAGTCCGCTGTTTTGCATAGGAAATGCATCGAGTCTCTCCATACCCAACTGCCTATGTGAACGCATAGATAGTGTGCTTATAGCAGCGGGGGAGGGGCTGACTGGGAGTGAGAGATGCTTTGCTGAAGCAAGGGCACAAAACACATTTAGAGAAAAAACACTTTTATGTTATTATGAGAAGTGTAAAACTATTTTCAGTTCATTATGAAACTGTGGCGGGACAAATTAGACTGTGGTACAGTCTATGGCAATTCATGGGAAACACTGCCAATAGATTGACATGTTTCATTACGTACTATATATAATCTAGGCTATATTTAGCTCATAGTGATGACTTGGCCTTAATGCAAATTAACTGTTTTGTCCACAGTATGTTTAAAATGATATGTTTGTATGGTCGGACATCCAGGCTAGTGTGTTATGGTTGTGTGTTTTTGCGTGTAGTTTTCAGACCCATCTTTGCGTCTGCTAAGATGTGTATCAACCCAAATGCCGAGGTGGAGCTCAAATCTCCCAAAGCTAACCTTCACCTTGAGGTCCAGAACATCGCTATAGAAATGACCAGGCCACAGGTATGCACACACGCTTCACAGCACGCTGTAGAGATGACCGGACTGCACATGCACAGTACACACACCACACACACTAATGCAAATGAACCACAAACACATACACACTCTATCATAACCTCTATCTGAAAGAGAACAGAATGTTACCGTGTAGCAATTTATTTTTCTTACACAAACACTGCTATTCACTTGCTGTTCAGATGTTATGAAATACATAGTTACTTTTTATGAGTGACTGTGCAAATATTGAATCTCAATACAGCTGCTTTAATTTGACAGGTTATAACTATTTGTGGAGATCAAAACTACTGAGGTTCCCTTATCATGTAGTCATTGCTATTTATCTGCATGTCTTGTCCTCTAGTTTCTGAGCATGGTGGACTTGCTGGAATCCATTGACTGCATGGTGAAGAATGCTCCGTACCGCAAGTTTAGACCGGTCGTACCGGTCCTTAAGAATGCCAAACTCTGGTCAGTTTGCCAAAACTCTTATCTGTACAGTCCTTAAACCCAGCTCCAGATCAGTGCAGCCTCCCTCAAGGAATCGCTCCCCAAAACATGTAGTAGGACATTTTAGAAACCTTGGAAAGGGGCTTTAAGACAGGAATACCCCTTTCTGGACCCCTTCCTGATATGTAACAGGTGCTAACTGGCCATTTTTTTCTATTTAAACTTATGAAGCCCTTTTAGAATGGGGCAGTACAAATAAACTGTGCTTGACTTTAATCCACTGTTAGACAGGGGTGAAGACTGAAGTCTTAATACATTGAATTGAAATAGTATTTATACGTGTGCGTGTCTGTGTATCTCCCCCAGGTGGAAGTATAGTTTCAACAGCATACTGGAGGTGCACATCAGGCGGATCAACCACATGTGGTCTTGGTTCAACATCAAGCGTCACAGAGACGCACTCAAATCGTACAAGGCAGCCTACAAGTCCAAGCTGCTGACCCAGGCCAAGCTCGGCCAGGACATAGAGAGACAGATACAGGTGCTTTAAATCTGACCTGGGCAGCTGCTGTGTCGTGGCCGCTAAAAGCTCCCCTTTTCAGCATTGAAATAGGTGGAATCAAAACGACCATAGTTGTTATTAAAGTTTATCGCTCTGCCCACTGTGTGTGTGTGTGTGTGTGTTTCCCTCTGTTCCCTGCCTGTCTGTGTCTCTGTTGCTTTGTTTTTACTAATAGATTTAAGGTGGATTGTTTTCATTGTGGTTTTTAGGAGCTGGAGAAAGTCCTGGATGTCTTCAACATCACTCTGGCTCGACAGCAGGCCCAGATGGAGGTGAGGTCATGACACGACAGGACATTTGCCCCCTAAGTGACCACAGAGACGTCGTTCTCCCACTGTCTCTGCTTTGTGTGACTGCTGTGTGGTATGGGTTCAGTAGGGGTGAAATGGTAACTTCCCTGATGGTATATTTAGCAAGATTGACACAAGATACTGTATCTGAGAGTCCAACTGCATTCCTCCCTTCCCCTTAGAATATTTAAGGTACGACATTTTGAGAACAAATGTGCTTTAACTCTTCTCTTCAAATCAGAGATTCCTGCTTTCTAAAGGGCTGAGGATTGAATGAGTGGACAACTTTACTTGTATATCTTTAACTTGACTGTGAACAGTGTTTATTGTTGAAAACAAGGAATGTATTGACAGCAGTAGGTAAAACACACAGTCTCAGACCTCTGCGTGGCCTCTTACCACCTGCATGCACCCCCAGGTGATCCGCTCGGGGCAGAAGGTTGTGGGGAAGAAGCCGGCGGGGAAGAAACAGGAAGGAGGGGGGTTTTTCAGCGGCTTCTTTAAGAGGAGCAAGAAAGAGGAGCAGGGGGAGTCCAAAGAGCCCGAGAGTGAGACTTCTCCTGTTATTATTTGTTTCATGTTAATATCTGTGCAAGGTGTCTTGCTTAAGGGCACTTCAACACTTTTTTTCTTAGATTTCTAGCTAATAATCCCTACAGACTATACAGTGTCTTCAATTTTTCCTGACAAATTGAAGCTGTATTCTGTTATTTTAATGATCTGTACATGTATATATTGCTAAATCTTGGTGTGTGTTGAAGTTGCGTGTATCCTGTGTGTCCAGGTTCTGGTCTGGATGAGCTGATGACATCAGATGAGAAGGAGAAGCTGTACACGGCCATTGGCTACAGCGGGAGCTCTCACAACCTGGCCTTACCCAAGCAGGTAACCAGGGGAGACACAGGGAACGTCACCCATGGTGCGTACGCATTTTGTGCGTGCTTGTGTTTGTAATGTAATGTGCCTGTGTTTGTGTGTGTGTGTGTGTGTGTGTGTGTTCCAGTACGTTGCTGTGATCGTAACATTCAAGCTGTTCCAGACCTCCGTCACACTGCGAGAAGAGCCCAACATCCCAGAGATCCTCAAAGTTCAGATGATTGACTTGAGCACCAAGATATCCCAACGTCCTGGAGCTCAGGCCTTCAAGTAAATATTACACTCTCCAATAACTATATTCAAGTATTTTTAATGATACCATACACAATGGCTTGTCAATTGTTCTAAGCCATAAGGTGGCTGGCCAAAACATAATCAAAGGCAAATTTGCAACTGTTACATAGGGTCTTGTTGTTACTGCTTAGTCAACTGCTCCACCCTGTGGTTAAATTGTGTAGGACAGTCAGAAACAAAAAGAGCCACAGTGGTGTGCCGGTGTCTGTCTAAAGCATTGCTGCAAAAAATAAACTTTCTCGTGCTTTTATTTTATTTTGCCCAGTTTTATTTTGTAGGCAAATTCGCTAAAGAGGATTCTGTGGGTAACTGTTTCTGCCATGACAGATCTATTTAATCACCAGGCACTATCCACTGACTACAGTGCAGCCCTGCCATTCACTCTCAACATGGATAAAAGCATTCTTCAGATTCTCTATTTGGACATTATTGCTACATGTGGGACTGTCAGTCTGATATTGTAAAATTAAAAAATAGATTAATTTAATAAATAAAAATAAAAGCTAAATAATCTGGTGGGCCAGATATTATTGCTGGCGGGGCAGTTTTGGACCGTGGGCCTCTTGTTACCGTTCACTGCCATACACGTACCATCAAGTAGAGAGGTAGTATGATAGTTGTCAAATTGTTTTTATAGTGGTTTTATAATTGTGGATTTAGAGTAAACCCACCACACACACACACACACACACACACACACACACACACACACACGCACACCATCTAAGGCCCATAATGTGTTAGATTATACAGAAGGCCGGTTTCCAGCTGTATTATTGAACATTTTTCAGACACTCGACACCTTTGATAAAGAAGGTGTCAGGTCAGGTGTGGCTGAATGAATCACCATGGCAACTGAGCCGCAAATGGCGAGTTGAATTGTGTGTGGGTGTTGAATATTTATGTTTCCATACAGCAAAAACATGGACCAAACCATCTGTTATATCTGCAAATAGACACTGAGGAATTGGACTCTAATCTGTCCACTTAACCGCCCATCTGTTTAAGTATAGAGATAGATAAATATATAGACAGCCATTGTGGTACAGTATAACAGTATTAGGAAGGGTTTTACAAAGATTGATTGATTGAAATAGTGAAGAACCTTAGACTTGAACTGTAATTATGTAGTTTATATATAAACAATTTTCTCTCTCTCTCTCTCTCTCTCTCTCTCTCAGGGTGGAGGCTGCGTTAGAGCACTGGTTTGTGACTGGTTTAGAACAGCAGGGGGAGGTACCTTCTCTTATTGCGTCAGTGGGAGACTCCTCCTCGTCTCTGCTCAGCATCCAGTTTGAGCTGAACCCAGAGGAGAGCCCCGCCGACCAGCTGCTTCGGGTTCACTCCCAGCCTGTAGAGATCATCTACGACGCGGTAGAACTGCCTTCATACTCTCCAGCAATGCACCCCCCCCCCCCCCATAAGCAGTAGTACAACCTACTGTATGAACAAACTCTTAGCATAATATAATAGTATAGGTCTTTCAAGAATCAAGTACTGCTCAAGCATTTATCTTCTTTTTTATTGTGAGATAACAGTGACACCAATTTTGATTTCCCTTACTTTAACAATTTCTTTATTTTAATAACTTTTACTAAAGGTGCTGTAGGTAGGATTTTAGAGCTATACATTTAGTGTAATGTCTATTAGAAATGCCATAGTGAGTCAAATGCTCAATGAGAATATCAACTCTGGTTGATGCAGCGGCCTGAAGAAATCTGACCAATCAGAGCCACTTTTCCCTGATCACATGAATGAATGAACATGAATGCGTACACACAGCTCAATGGCGCTTCGCAATGGCAGACCAACGGGCTCCGGAGGGAGCAGAGGGTTTTATAATTTTTTATTTTTTAGCTAAGCTCTCGTTGCAACTCTCAAATCCTACCTACAGTACCACAGCTTTAATAGTGTTTTTTACTTTGTTCTGAGATATTAACACGTGTTACTAGAATGCTCAGTCAGCCAGACACAAACATTTCCAATGTCATAAAACCAAATTCATTACAGGAACGGTAGGTCACAGCATTTCTGTGTGCGTTTATGATCCAGCTGACGGTGAACAGCCTGGTGGACTTCTTTAAGACTGGCAAGGGCGTTGATCTGGAGGTCCTGACCTCAGCCACGCTCTCCAAGCTGGAGGAGTTCAAGGAGAAAACAGCAGCAGGTCAGGGATTCTTTGTCTAGTACAAGGTAGCACCACAAAGCATGTCCATGTCCGTTAACATTTTTCTTTTCCAGTGTTGGTGGTGTGTAATCCAACTTTACACAATACGTTAATTAGCTCTTGTATTACTTGATTTAGTGTAATCGTACCTTTTATTGACTTGCATGTGGCATAAACAATTCTTGTGAATTCCTCTATTGCTATCTCAGACAGAAATATTGTGTTTCCTGCAGGTCTGTCTCATATCATTGAGACACGGAAGGTTCTGGACCTGAGAATTGACCTGAAACCCTCCTACCTGTTGGTGCCCAAGTCCGGTTTCTATGACGCCAAATCCGATCTCATCATCATAGACTTCGGTAGCTTACAGGTCTGTATTGAGGGATACATGTCTGGAACTCTATTCAAACATCTAGCTGGAGTTGAAATAGTGAAAGTGGCTGGTGAATGAATGTGATCAACCTTAATACAGTTAATACAGTTAATATAGCCTGACCTACTGTAGTACTTAGTACAGCGTAACCAGCCATCATCAGGCATTTCTGTTGTATGGCTTGTTGGTGACGGTCTGGTTTGTGTCTTCCAGTTGAACAGTGTGGACCAGGGAAGCCACCAGCCGGCCTGCTCCAGCTTCTCCTCCCTGGAGGAGATCATGGACCGAGCCTACGAGAGATACTCCTTGGAGCTCCGCAGTGTTCAGGTGCTCTACAGCAAATCAGGTTAGGGCACAGCCACACACACACATGCACGTGTTAAACCCTCGACTCTGGACCTTCCTTATCTCAATAGTCCTCATGCTGACGCTTGGCAACCCATCGTTATATTATTTCGGTTTGCCATTCATTACTATTACTATATTCATTATATACTTAGAAACGTGTCTACAAAGCAGATTGCTTTCTCTACTGGTAGTATGTGTTGGTTACTGCAAGGGTTTAACAAAAGTTCAATTCTGATTTAATGCTAAATGTATATTCATGTCTGTTGGTTGGTTTGTTGTCAAAGTTGTTGTTGTTGTTGTGTAGGCGAGACCTGGAAGACGGCGCGTCTCCAGGGGTCGACCATCCAACACATCCTCCAGCCTCTGGACTTCACCGTGCAGCTGGCCAAATGTATGGTGGAGAAGGACGCCCGCATGGCCAGGTACACTAAAACTACTCCACTGGTACACTGGTTAATGCTGGCTTACGCTATTGTCATGTCAAGTATACGGTTTTTGTCTGCAGGTATACTGGTTTGGTTTACAGATACATTGGTCTACTGGTACACACTATTATCCAGTCATTTAATATGGACAGAATATCCTCTAGGGAATTAAGAGTGTGTGTGTGTGTGTGTGTGTGTGTGTGTGTGTGTGTGTGTGTGTGTGTGTGTGTGTGTGTGTGTGTGTGTGTGCGCACGTGCGCGCGTGTTGCACTGCAGGTTTAAGGTTTCAGGAGAACTGCCATTGCTTCATGTGAAGATCTCCGACCAGAAGATCCAGGGAGTCTTAGATCTGGTCAACAGCATCCCCCTCCCCATGGGCTCAACCCCCTCCACCCCCACAGAGAAGGTATTTTGTACAGTCCAAGGATGACGGCAAAACAGCTTCTGCTACATCACTAGTTGGATGTGCCATTAATAGCTGGGGATTCCTGGCAATATGGGATATCAGTTGATTTTATAGTTTAATGTTCGCCCTCAAACCCATTATTTTGTCATCCCCCATATTCTTATCATAATGGTAAATTGACTCACATTCACACATTCACACGCCGATGGTGGTGTCCATTTAACACATGGGGAGCAGTTAGGGTTAGGTGTCTTGCTCAGGGACACCTCGGCAGTTAGCCAGGAGGAAGTGGGGTTTGAACCGCTCTTCCCTCTGCGCCACTGCCGCCCTATTATGTTATGTGTATAGGTATGTAAACTCCATGTTTTGGAGCCGATGTTATGGTTGACTATTTATGTGCTTTGGCTTGATGGCCTGTAGGTGTTGTCGTTGGCTGGGGCCCAGCCCAGAGTTCTCAGTCTCCCTCCTGGACTCCTGGAAACCATAGCAACAGGTGGGCGAGACTTTTGTGCTGGTGACTCTATATTGTGGTAGATCCTCCGTTGTCCCCTGAATATTGGCTTTCTCTAAAGACCACTTGACACAACGGGCCCTGTGAGTCCGCCAGCCTCTGCTTTAACTGTGTCAAACCAACACTATCAGATTCGGACGAGGACGCTAGTGAGCGGTCTCTGGATGAAGAGCACCAGAGGTGTGTCGTAGACGAGCTCACAGATGTCCAGTTCAAGTTCGAAATCAAAGAGGTGTGCCATAGTCATGATGTATAATGTATTGTCTCTATGTGTTCCTAACATCGCATTTATATAATTATTTGTATAATCAGTTTGTGTGTGTAGATACTTGACTGACTGTCTGTTACGTGTGTGTGTGTGTGTGTGTGTGTGTGTGTGTGTGTACAGGTGCTGTTGGAGTTGACACGGCAGGCGGACCAGGAAAACACTGTGCTGTCTCTCAGTGCGTGTCAGCTGGGAGCGGAGGGCCAATTGAGGACCTATGACATCACCGCGACGTCATACCTGCGTAGGGTCGCACTGGACTACTGTGAGATACGAGGCAGGAACACACACACACACACACAGACAGACAGACAGACAGACAGACAGACAGACAGACAGAAGCCACACGGTACAGTGTTATTTATTGTCCTGACAAAAGGACACTGTCTGTGTTTCAGATGATAACCAGCAGCCTCTCCATCTGATCAGCTCCTCAGACAAACACGGCTCTGACCTGCTCAAGGTCCAGTACACCAAGGTAAGATCACGCGCACTTTTATGCTTTTCAGCCAGCCATTGTGCTCATTTAACCTCCTAAATTACTACTGTTGTAAATGTTCCATGTAGAAACCAATATTGACCATGTAGATGGCTATTCAGTTGTACAGTTAGTAGAATATTTCATCCTAATGTGTGTGCAGGCTGACATCAACGGCCCCTCCTTCCAGACTATGTTTGACAACACAGAGCAGATGCTCAAGGTGAGTGATGGATGGATGTCTTTACAAGGGTTGGCATACAAACAGATGGAAGCCAGCTGTCAGTGAGTCTGGTGTCGCGACACATTTTAGGCTTAAAGATGTACCAGGAAGGTTTTGAATTTAAAAAGCGTACAACCCCAAAACGGAAAAGGCTGTGCATGTGTGCGTGACTGTGATTGGTTGAGAACACTGAATGCATCTTATTGGTTACATTTGAAGTGGCATGATGAGATTTTTCAGTCTGAATACAGAGCTAAAGTGATAGCAGCCACAGTATACAGATGTTTTCTCATTTCGCATTTGATTAAATTTGATCATTTCTTTTTAGATACTTTTAATGCCTTGCTAACGGGCATCTCAGCAGTAGGCAGGGGATAACATTACTCTCACATTCCCGTTGGCCCTCTCCAGTACAGGGAATTGAACCAGAATCTCTACATTTATTCCATCTTTAGCCTTTATATAATGGAAAAAAACATGTTTCATTATGGTCAGCTGACAGCTTAATAAATGTGTTTTTCAACTATGAACTGCTAAACCATCTACAGTATCTGCTGCACTGCTGCTCTGCCAAATGGGCCAGAAGACATTTTATGACATTGTTTTTCAGATGCTGTCATGGCAGTGGATGGTGAAACTATTAGATTGTAGACGTATTTACCTTGAAACACTTTTACAGACTGTGTTCTCAGAAACAGAAACTGATAATTGTGATAATAAAAAAAAAAAAACATCACTACATTGCAAAAAATATGTTGCAATTCAATGTGCTGTAGAAGTAAAAGTGTCTTTACTACTGTAAAGAAAATAGATGAAACGTGAAATACTGTACATTACAATGAATACATTCACCAATGATAAAATTGTTAAATATAATAAACAATCAAATTATTGAGATACTAGTAAAGAAGAAAACTCTCCAAATAGAAGCAGTTTTAAGAAAATGCTTTAAACACCATTTTAAAAGCCCTCAGATCTAAGGGGATACTGTTCCAGAGTATGTATGAACTACAACCAGTACAGGCCAGTACATTAAATCAGTACAGGCCAGTACATTAAAACAAGAGTTCTGGTACAGGTCTGGTCTCAGTTCTGGATCTGATTGTGGTCCTGGTTTTGCTTCCAGGTGGAGTTCTCATCTCTAGACTTTCTCCTCCACACTAAAGCCCTGCTCTCCACCATAAACTATCTGAACAGCGCCCTTCCCCAGCAGCTCACCTCCACGAGGGACAGAGAGGACAAGAGACAGGTGGAAAAAGCTGGACATGGCAAGACTGGTAAAATGCACGCCAATACACATTTGGATACGCAGAATCGCTCTAATACACATGTTAATACTAGATATCACTCATACACACATGTACATTTTCTCATTTCTCCAGTGTCTCACAGCTCCAAAGACACGAGTGTGTTTAACTTCAAGCTGTTTGCCATGCTGGGCTGTTTCCGCGTGGAGGTGTGTGACGATCGACGCAGCATCGCTGACATAAGAATTCAAGGTAGGACGGTTTATTTATTTGTAAATCCTACCCACGTTCATCTGGGTCAGGTCAAAGAGCACAAAGGCTAAATCCCAGCAAGACAGTTGCATTCACACCGCCAGCGACATAAACAGCTGTATTTGGGGTTGCAATCAAAGTGTAACGATGTGTTGTAGGGTGGGTGTAGGCGCGAGCCAGAGTAATAACGCAGACGAACAAAGACTGAGTGGATGCATAAAATGTAATTTAATTAAGGAAACACAAAGTACAGGGCATAACAGCCAAACAATGACCAACCTAGTGCTGTTGGTCCAACTTAAATAGTGTCCCTAATTAGTCCAAACAGGTGCACCTGCGTGGGGCTAAACCCCCGCAGGTGCGCAGTCAGGACGGGAGGCACGGAGCGTGCACGGAGCGTGCACGGAGCGTGCACGGAGCGTGCACGGAGCGTGCACGGAGCGTGCACGCCGATAGTGACAGTTTGTTGAATGCAAAACCAAGCGAATGAATTGAATGACACTTTAACACCATTCATTGACTGGCAATGGAAAACATATCTCGATATACATAATGTAATAGTAAAATTATTATTGCGATCATATTATCTCAACAACATTTATTTAAGAGGTTAAGTTGTATAGTGGATCGATTTGCTGAGATTATGTACCTAGGTTTTAATAACTTTTCTTAAATGATTATTGCCTGTGTTGAAAGTGTAGCAGAAAGGAAGAACATGGCGATATAGCATTACAAATATAACTACACATTTACTTATAATTTAGGTAGTTTGTTTAGCCCATGCATGTAGCAAGGCAGACATGGGCTGACACGCCCACCAGCGACGGCTACACAGCGACTTGGCTACAACGAGCTATGAAATCGCTGGCGGTGTAAATGCAGACAGCTTTGTTCTAAACCAAATGGCGTATTTTTCTGTTTCAAGGTATTGATGCGTCCGTGTTGGTTCAGGCTAAGAAGACGGAGGCTTTTGCTCGACTCAGAGACATCGTGGTCACAGACGTTGACCCTAACACCATTCACAAACAGGTACATTGCATGAAAAATATATAAAAAAAGTTTGAATTCAACTGAGAATTAATATTTGTATCTGTAGTTTAAAAACATTGTATAAAACTGCTTAGAAGTCATTTAAGTATAGGGGCAGGATAGCCTAGTGGTCTAGGTGTTCCCAGGCGGAAGGTCGTGGGTTCAAGCCCCAGAGTTGGCCTACCTGTAAGCAAGTCGCTTTGAATAAAATTTAAATTTTAAAAAGTAGTAATATTAGTAATATCAGTGATTGAATACAAAAGCAGGGGTAATATTTGAAGAGGTTGTGACAAGTTCTCTCCTCTTCAAAACCAGATGCATTCATTAGTGCTTGTATGCGTAGTTGTTTTGGACGTACAGTAGTAGTTTTACTGAATTATGACCTCTTCGTCTAGGTGGTGTCCATTGTAGGGGAGGAGGTGTTCAGCTTTAAGCTGTCTCTATATCCCAGCGCCACAGAGGGTGAGGGCTATGCAGATACCTCCAAGGTCGACGGCAAGGTCACCCTAAGGCTAGGCTGCATCCAGATCGTCTACCTGCACAAGTTCCTCATGTCCCTGCTGGTGAGAGACGCATATTATTTGTTAATGCCAGTTTTATCAACACAGAAAGTGGTTTGGTTGGTCAGTTATTCATTTGTTAACTTTGCTCTTTTATATTTTAGTAATTTTGAATGTCTTTTTTTACATTGCCTCTATTTAGATTATCCTTAGATTAGAATATTTAATATTCTATAATTTTTTAATAAATGTATTATATGTTTAAATTGTCTAACTATTATTATTTTTCTTTCTATTGAATCAGTCCATGATGGATTTAGTATCATTGAATGTCCTGTATAATGTCTGTCTTTATTTGTGGTACCTTAACCATACAGTCACTATCTAACACTTAGAATCAAACACTTACAAGAATACAACTCTTAATCTTGTGCCGTATACATTTGAGACCTTTTTGTAGTCAATGTTGTAAATGGTTTCTAAATGAAAGTTAAAGTTAATGGTTTGCAAATGAAACTTGTGTGGTTTTCCACCTGAGCCAGTGTGAATGCTGAAGTCTGGTACCATGTCAGCAGATTCCTTTTTCTCTCCACCCTCTCTAAATGTTGAGTAATACATCTTATTTCTCGTGTCGTTCTCAGGCTTCTTTTAGCATTCAATATCAGTCTGCTGATGAGGTACTGCTCCTGGCATGCAGCGCTCAACTGCATTCAAACCGATTTGCTTTGCAGCTTCACTTTGCGATGCTACTTCACCTTATATCCACCTTAAACACATTGTATGCTTTTAAGTTAAGGTTTTATTTACTAGGTCAAAATTACAATTTGGTTAACCGTCATTATTAATTTAAAGTGTGAATTTATCCCTGCACTAAAGTTATTCTTTACTTAAACTGGGACTTATTATACTAACGTAACTAATGTACCAATTGTAAAACAATATTTTAGTGACATTTAACATGTGGGGCTGTTTGTCCATGTGGGCTTGTGTGGCCCATATCCAAAAAATGCTAATTTGTGCTCTAAATTATTGGGTTTCCTTCTTATTCTCACTAAACTAGCTGTTTAAACTCAACTAGTGTTAAAATTGACAGCCCATTGTTTCATTTATAATGAATGACACCAAAATGTAGCTTTCAATTTACATTTCCAGCAATTACTCCAGCCATAAACTAAACAAGCTTGTTTCACTAGTTAGTTTCCTCTAGCAAGATGGTTCAGTTCATGGCAGGAATGGATACTATAGCTTTTTAGTAGTTCTACTGTAGCAGGTACGTGGCTACTACTTCTCCTGTATGGACCTGGTTTATGTTTGGGGAGTTTGTAGCCTGGTTAGACCATTCTGATTTTACAAGCTCCACGATTTGTTCCACCAGAAATAAGTCTGGAAACTCTATTCAACATTGTTTGTGATAGACGTGGTGCTAATCGTTGTCACTGAAATCCATAAGCAAGCGATTGGACCACCTTCAGTTACTCAAGACCCATGTCAGGACGAGTTTCCAAACACAGGCACTTATTTGTTGTCCGCCACAATGAACTACCCACCTGAACGCTGATTGGTTGATGAGGAAGAGCTTGCACAATTAGGATGGTTTTACAAGGCTAAGGTAAATTTAACTCCTTATACACCCCACTGAGTCTACCTTTCAAAGTGCCACTCATTAAAAAGCCCCCATTCTTTTCAACGGCTTTGTCTTCCCCTGTTCCCAGTGTGTTTCATGTGGGCCGTCTGAGACACTGAAAACCTGAGATTTTAAGGAAAGGCAATACATTATGTATGTCTCTGAGTTGAGATGTCTTTATTTTCTACAATATATCAGCATAGTTGAAGCATACAGGGACTGCTGCCTGTCCTATACATACCTGTGTTTCAAATTAAAATTGGGTAATTTAGTATCAAGTATCAATGACCAGGTAGGAGTAAGGCATCTTGCTTGAACCCATGACCTTTTAGCTGGGAGTCGAAAGGTCACCAAATGTCAACTCTACATTAAACTAATGGTCTTATTTAGGATAAAACAAATTCCTTATTCATATAGTCGCATGACTAAAGCCAGAGGTTCTTTGTAGGCCTGAAAAAAGAAAAGAAAAATAAGAAAGAACACATTTCTGTTTATTTTGCAACATTGGAGTGTCTTGTTTATGCTACTGTAGATGAGCTGTTGTTATATGATGTAGTATTGCCTTGGTTAGTGAAATATCACACCACAGCTCTTGTCTGCATGTAAGTCCACTTGGACTCTACAGCATTTTGGCCACCAGACGTGAGTCTTATTGTATTTGCAAATAATGATTTATATTAATATGCATTAAATGAATAGCATAATGCATAAAAAGTGCATACTATGCACTTTGTTCTCCTCCTTTAGGACAACTCAGATACGTGCAAATTATAATTTAACTAGATTTGACAAGACTCTCACCAACTTTATCTTCTTCAGTTCAGTAAACTCCACCTATTTGGTCCCATAGCCAGGCTGAAACAAATGCTTACAATTATTTGCAAGTTCTGTTTGACCCATATCTGATAGACTGTATGTGTAATGGTTTATCTTGGCACGAATGAAGGAATGCCTTTCATACACATGTGACAGGAGTCAGAACTCACTCTCTCATTAAATGCTATGCAACTCTCACTCAACTGCCCTTTTTAAACCACCCTTTTGCTCCAAACCCTCTCCTTTTCACCTTCAACTACATGGCATTGTGGTTGGCAAGTCACCAATCACCTCCTGGCAGTGAAATTCACACACATGACACTAACTGCCCTGATTTTCCTCTGCTCCTTTTCATGGCTGACATCCTTTGTGGAATCATGTATGCATTCTGTCTTATTCTTCCACGTGTCTCTGCTCAGGCGTCATTGTGTGTGTTCTCCAGATGTTTGTGGACAACTTCCAGACGGCCAAGGAGGCGCTGAGCGCCGCTACGGCGCAGGCGGCGGAGAAGGCCGCCTCCAGCGTCCGGGACTTCGCCCAGAAGAGCTTCCGTCTCTCCATGGACATCAAGCTGAAGGCCCCCCTCATCATCATCCCCCAGTCGTCTACCTCCCACAATGCCTTTGTGGTGGACCTGGGCCTCATCACCGTGGGCAACAGCTTCTCACTGCTCCCTGTAGAGGGCTTCTCTCTGCCTGCTGTGGTGGAGAAGATGGATGTCAAGTTGACTCAGCTCAAGCTGTCCAGGTAACAACCTCTGTGTATTCTAGCATAGACCATCATTTACATTTATAGCATTTAGCAGACGCTTTTATTCAAAGTGACTTACAATTACTAAATTTGTCAATAGCTAAATTGGTCGTACACCAGTTACCATGAGAAAACTGTTGACAGCAGCATGTCAGGGCTAACTTAGCTATACATTTGACAACATACATTTCCTATTAACATATCATTCAATCCTCAAAATACAGGTAATTACTAGCTTACATGTTCTGTATATATATAATGTATATATTCAATAACAGCCTTAAATCTTAATCTTCGTGTCTATATATAATACATTACATCTTGGATCAATGTAAATGGTGGGGCAGAAAGTTGATTGTTTAAATACTACTTATATACATATGTATGCTTTTTGTTTTAATTGAGATGGTGAATGAAGAAGTCAGAGGTACAGGATCTGACATGTGATCCACTGGGACATAAATACAAATGCAAATTTTGGATTAGTTTGTATTGTTTTAGCTCCTTTACCGCTCTACCTATGCTTTCATTAAGCTGTTCTCTGTTTGTAGAACCACCCTGAATCGAGTCTCCACACAGCCAGACATCGAGATTCTCCAACCAATCAACTTGGAGCTTCTGGTCACCCGTAACCTGGCTGCTTCCTGGTTCAACAACATCCCAGGAGTGAAGGTCCAGGGAGTACTCAAGTCAATGAATGTAGGTCTTGTTTTTTTCTTCTCTATATGTACACGAATCATTGGTGATAGATATAAGAAGGTTTTGGTCTTTTACCTTTTATTTTATTTAGCTTTAAATTGTTGGAAGAATATACAAAATTCTATAAAATAATTTAAAAATTTTCATTTAATCCATCAGAAATGTATTTTGTATATTCACATATATGATTATTTAAAAATGATTAAATGATTATTTATGCCTAGATGTGTCTGGGAGAGGAAGACTTTAGCGTGCTGATGAAGATTCTGGTAGAAAACATTGGTGAGGGCAGTAAAGCACACCCTGTGGATGTCAAGAGACAGGTGGATGAAGGTAACTGGCTTTACAGTACATTTTCTGGTATACTATGGAAATGTATCACACCCTATCAACACTATATACCAGGAAAAAGTCTAGTGGTCTAGGTCTTGGACTCCCAGTTGGAAGGTCGTGCGTTCAGGCCCCGGAGTTGGCCTAGCTGTAAGCATCCTTGAGCAACATACCTAACCCCTACCTGCTCCATGTAATAGCACCATGTAATTGTAAGTCGCTTTGGATAAAAGCATCTTACATAAAGCATAAAAGCTAAATGACCTAATTGTAATTGTTATATTTATCATGGAAATTGTTATAACATGGAAATGTAAAGGTCTACTAAGCAATGTTTTTAATCCAAAAAGATTTAGGAACATACAAATTAATATATGTTATCTTAAATATGTTTTAAACTGTGTACACTCATGTGAGGTGGAGATTTCTCTTTAATACATTATTGTTTTCATGATCTTTCCTTCTCCCTCAGACAAGGAGGAGGTGTCTGCGGGGCAGATGGTGGAGTTGTCACTGGCTTTACCACCAGGAGACCAGCCTGCTATCACCAATGGAGCTTTGTCAGAAAACACACTTAATGTTCTCCTCAATTTTGAGATTAAAGAGGTAAAGTGTAATCTGTGCCAGAGACTGTAATCTGTCCTCTTCACTGCCACTGTCAGGCCAAGCGATGCAATTGCAATTGTCTCCAGTGGATCATGTGCGTCTGTTCACATGTATGTGCACTTTTCCGAGTGGTATGTGTTTTGTAATATGTATCCAAGCACAGAGCTGTACAACTCAGCTTGGAAGTGGTGATTTAGTGAGTTCTGCTCAGCTATTATACATCTTAATAATAGCAGGTTAACAATAACAATACATCTGGAAATGCCATGTCCAAAATTGAAGTTTTTTTTTAAAATGTACGCACTATTGCTTCAACTATCTGTTAAACATTTCAAATTTGAGGTTATGTTGTAATGGTGTTTTTTTTTTTTTCTGGTGCATTTGAAGGTGGTGTTAAAGTTAACAAAGCTCGAGGATAAGGTGGAGCGTTCCTTTCTGGTCCTCCACATGACCCAGCTGGGAATCGACACCAAGGTCAGGAAATACGACATGGATGCCACAACCTACATCAAAAAGATCTCCTTGAAGTGCTTGGAGTTCACAGGCCAGTGACCTTTTAACCTTTTTATATGACCTTTAACCCTGGCAAAGTTAGTGCTTTGCTTTACCCATTGAGTTAACCAGGGAAGTGAACCTCTAATCCTTACACACTTTAATAATAAAAGCGTGGAAGTATTTTGTATTTATCTTGTTTCTCTCACATATTATGGACAGACTCGGCCGGAGAACCTCTGTGTCTCATCAGCTCATCTGTGGAGTCTGGAACAGAACTTCTGAAAGTCCAGTATTTCAAGGTGATAATGTCATCTTATCACCACAAGTTTTTGAAGATATTTGGTTGTTTGGTTTTATCGACAGTGAGAACACTAACGGGAGAACAGAATATTTTTGCTGTCTTGACAAACCATTATTTGGACTAAAGTTTCAGAGGATTTCTTAGTTCTGCTGCAAGACAATCTGGATATAAACTAGAACTTTATATCCAGTTTGATTGAAATAAAATGAAGGAACAGGAAATAGATAAGTAGTCGTGCTTTTTGTTGTTGTTTTTATACACAGTATTATGATGCTCGCAAATTATACATTCACTGCATTCACAAATAATTATGCTTCACTGCAATTGTAAACTAGCCAGGGGGTCTGGTATACGTGATGGAGGGTATGTGGCTAATGGAGCTCAGCAGTGGGGCTAATTTAAAGACTGACACTGAAAATCAAAAAGCCTTCTACAGGCCACAGTCACAATGTAATTGCGGAATGAAGTGGATAGACGTTTTCTTCAATCATATATATACACAAACGGGGTGAAATTAGGGCTAGATTAAGTTTCAAATGTTACGTACTTGTAAGCCTTTTAATATTTACAGTATCGAGGCACATGCACTTACGTCTGCTTGCTTTGTCCTCAGGCTGACAGGAATAGACCCAACTTTGCTTCTGTTTACAAGAACACAGAGCAAATGATTAATGTGAGTATCTGTGAGACCACGTCGGTTCACTGGTTGGACAATACCTGGCTGTCCTAATAAACACAGTTTTTAATTACGATACGATTCATTCAGGTCTGCAAATAAATAAATATAAATATACTGTATATTATATAGGAGCTTTATATCAACAGGTTTGATGTCTTGAACATCGGGAATATGTGTAGATTTTACATGAAAGGTATTATTTATTAAACTCTCTCTGCCTGTCTGTCTCCAGGTAACCTTTACCTCTCTTGACCTGTTACTCCACACTGAGGCTCTGCTGTCCTCTATGAACTTCCTGTCTGCAGCACTGGCGTCCGGCGGTCCGCCGACCCCCGAGACAGAGACCAGGCCGCGGGCCGAGAGCAGGGCTGTCTCAGCCAAGTCCAGTAAGCACAAACACCCCATTATGGCATATGGTTAGCAGCCAATCGGGAGTGGGGTGTGATACCAGACCTCTTGACAGGTATTGAGACCAGGGCAGAAAAATGCTAACAAGGCTGGTGGCTTAGAGCCAGGAACATAATGTTTTCTGGGTCAGCCGGGTGTTGTTGTCTTGACCTTGTTGACTCACTTGACGTTCAGAATGAAGAAAGAGGTATTTACATGGAATCTGTATATACAGTATGAGGTTGTGTTCAAACAAGCTAAAATGACACAATATGACTATGAATGACCCTTCTTCCCTGCTCGTTGACGATCACTTTCTGTGTCCCTGCCAGCTGCTTTGGGCTCACCATGTGACTCTGACGTGATTGACCTAAATGTGACGATGCAGCTGGGAGCATTCAACGTGCTGGTCTGTGATCAGAGCTGCAACATGGCCGACATCAAGATCCAAGGTCTATATGTATATCTGTCAAAAATATCATTCAAGCTGTAAGTGTTATTTTAGAAGTCAGTTAAGGATTCTTAAAAAATACACCAAAATGTCTTAATTACACAAGGCCAGACATGTTCACAACGTGTAGACTCACTCATTTGACGATTTGTAGTACAAAGGGAAATTATTTAGCTAAACAGTAGAGGTATCAAAATGCCTGTGGATCACAAGTATGATAACTTCAAAGGATTTAATTGGTATCTATAATGGAGAGATTTCAATAATTAAATGTAATACCTCTGTTGTTTCTCAGGTTTCAATGGAAGGTTGCTGATGCAGGGACCACAGACCCACATATCTGCCAGCCTGCGGGACTTCATTGTCATCAACGTGGATCCCAAAAGTGTGCACAAAAAGGTGAGTCGCGACATAGCAGCTTAACAAGAAAAGAAATGTGTACTGTCCCAAGTGATATTTCAAATCTAGCCATGTCTGTAAGGCCCTTTTTTGCACTTGTTCAATTGAAGGTTTAAATTGAGGGTGTGTTGTTCATTTCCTGTGTTAAATGTCAATGTCAGTTTGTTTAACGTCTCAAATGGCTTGTCAATCCCTCTGAGATTAGCATTGGAATGGAATGTTAATTATTTTGTGTCTATTGTTAATTTTTACTATTCTCTTTCACTTACTCTTTTACACGTACCCTTCTCGATGTTCCACCTCAAGAATCAATAATAATATCTTGGATTTCTCTCTTTCAGGCCATTTCAATTGTGGGAGATGAGGTGTTCAGCTTCACCATGAGTCTGACTCCCAAGGCCACGGAAGGTGCCGGATATGCAGACATCTCCAAAGTAGACGGCAAAGTCAAGCTGAATGTGGGCTGTGTTCAAGTGGTCTACCTGCACAAGTTTGTTATGTCTTTACTGGTAAGTATTGGATGGATGGATAAAGTGTACAGACACACAGAGAGATGACACGTGAAATTCAGTACAATTAAGTTTGATTGACAGACATGCATATTTATGTTGCGTAGCAGTGATCTCTGACTGCGTGTTCCCCAGAACTTCACCAACCACTTCCAGACGGCCAAGGAGGCGCTGAGCGCCGCTACGGCGCAGGCGGCGGAGAAGGCCGCCTCCAGCGTCCGGGACTTCGCCCAGAAGAGCTTCCGTCTCTCCATGGACATCAAGCTGAAGGCCCCCGTCATTATCATCCCCCAGTCGTCTACCTCCCACAATGCACTGGAGGCAGACCTGGGTCTCATCACCGTGGGCAACAGCTTCTCACTGCTCCCCGTGGAAGGATGTCCCCTGCCGGCCGTCATCGATAACATGGACGTCCATCTGACGCAGCTCAAACTGTCCAGGTCAGGAGTAATATTCCACCACCACTGACTGGTGGTAGAATATTATAAGCTACTCCTTCTTATAAAGTTTTTTTTTCATGGCCTTTCTAGTTTAAATTGTGATAGAATCCATTATTTTTGTATGCCACCAGAATCTCCATGGACGCTGCGCTGGCCCAGCCCAGCACAGAGCTGCTGGAACCAGTCAACCTTCTCCTGGGTATTAAAAGAAACCTGGCTGCGACCTGGTACAAGAAGATGGCAGCAGTAGAGGTCCATGGAGACCTCAAACCCATGAAGGTAGCTGGCCTGCACTAGGGTTGGCTTTGATCACCTCGGTTAGAAAACAAAATATTGAGGCTCAATTCTCTTGGTTCATTTTAAAGTGTAACTTCCTGTAGTGTAAGAGTTGAGATATTTTAATTCAATCATTCATTATTAAACTACTGTCTATATACAATTTCAAACACATGATGGTCTTACAAAGAGAAGACTATCATTCTGTACGTTATGCACTGACAAGTATGCACTGCTTCTGTATAACAAATGCGATGGCTAACTATATATATATTTTATATTTTTGCAAACCTTTAAGCCAGTGAAGGTACAGTATGTTTCCGTAGAAGCCTGCTGTAGTGTTACACCTATGTACTGCTGTAGTCTCTAGCCATAGAGAACTGTAAATTGTAAATGTAATGCATGTAAATGTATGGTAGGTATGTAAAGCTATAGGTAGATCCAGTAGGTAAGTTATCAGCTTGTGATTATTTTCAGTGAAAACCTGCTCACTTCGGCCAATACTGTTGCAATGGCCACTTCCATGTTAATGTTACTTCCATTGTCACCTTTCTCCTGTGTTCTGCCTCTAGGTGGCGCTTAGCCAGGCTGACCTGAGCATTCTTCTTAGGATCCTGATGGAGAACCTGGGTGAGGCCAGCAGCCAGCAGCCAGACAACCCTGACCCTGCAGCCACCAGACAGGGCACCAGCCTGCAGCTGAAAGCCACTGCGTCCCCTCTCACAGGTAACAAAAGTGATTAGTTATTGATTATTAACGATTTGATTATATTATGATAGCAGTGTAAATTATGTTGATGTATGTCATACACATTATACTAAATATGTTTTATTCTGCATTATGATTTATTAAATTATTTATGGACACGCCTCACAGGACAGGTCAAGTGGTAGCGTGTCATTTTATTTATTTTATTATTTATGTAGTGTAAACATACATAATAACTAAACAGAATGAGTGTTTTGTCTGCATAACTATGAAATCCCTCGGTTGAGAGGAACTTCTCTCAAGAAAACGCGACGTCATTATGTTTCAATTAGAACGATTTTTGCGTTCCTTCAGACGGCGTTGGTAGGCCCCAGGGGGACACGGGCCAAGAGGAGGACGAGGAGCCTCTGGAAACGATGAAGTTCAACTTCAACATTGAGACTCTGGGACTGGTGCTTTACAGCAACGACCCCAAACAGGTACTGAAAGACCAGCTGTTTAAACACGACTCCATTGGGTTCTCCCAGGCATTCAGGACGTTTTGATAACCATAATACAATAATTTGTGAGTCTCGGGTGGTGTTAATATTATGCAATCTACCTATGTGTTAAATATGACACAGCTATCTGTCTGAATCTGTCTAATTACAACACATCTCAAGGCACTAATAGATGAGCGGGACAAGTCACTGCACACAAATCTGCTCAAATGAACTAAATGAGCCAAGAGCACACAGATGAACGCTTGCTAATTGCTTTGCGAGCGAAGTACACCACTGTAATTACAGCAATTTAGCATGGCAGTTCCCCGGCTCCTAGTAACAGCATAGTGAATGGTTTCAAAAGTCGTCTCCCCTCAGGTCGTCAATTATGACTCCCTCTAGTAATTCAGCAATGTACATTGGGAATTTGTCTTCATACAAACAACACACACCTACAGTACAGTAACTGTTGAGACAATAAGACTGATCTAATTTGTCTCTAGATTTCTGGTCTTTGAGTTCTTAGTCAATGGACTTATCACCCACTTGGTGTAGGTTGCACGACTAATGTATAATAATAATAAAAAGACAAATCCGACACTCACACACACCCGGGGTGGAGAGGTCACTCTCCGTTTTGATTCAGATGTTTTCCATGTTCTTGAGCATGCAAAACACCTTTTTAGAATCGTCCTCTCTCCCAGACTAATGGCTCAGGCCAACGGCAGGAGAGCCTCCGCCTGGGGGAGTTTGCCCTCCATGAGATGAAGGCCTCGGGAAAGATTCTGGCCAACGGCAACATGGAGGTAACCACCATCCTCACCGGCTGCACTCTGGATGACCTGAGGAGTGGCATGCAGAGAGTCACGTCACGGTAGGGGCCTGAACCTGAGCACTACAGGCGGCGGATTCATTCTCATGGTTCTTAGTCACTTTAAACCTACAATCTTTGAAGTTTTCTTTTTATAATGTGTCCTGGCAATCCACGAGAGGGAAAAGGACATTTTCTCCCACCCCTACTCCTTAAGGCCATGGCATGTTTTCGCGTACATGGTCCGCGTACAGTGCACGCGTACGGTGCACGCGTACGGTGCACGCGTACGGTGCACGCGTACGGTGCACGCGTACTCGGTTTTCATGTTGGCCTGGACGCATGCGCACTGCGACCTCACTTCTTCAAAATGATGCTCTCTTTCCACCCAGTTTTAAAATGTTCTTCTGTCACTCCCACTATTCTGCCTAAACCCACATTGGGCATATTACTGCACGCTGAGTTTTCACCCATGCGCAGTCGACGTGCAGGCAAAGCGTACGAGACGCACGCTCAAAACATTTTGGCGACGCGCGTACAAATACGCGTGACCCACTTCCTTCCCAAAGATGACATCACACGGCAATGAGCATTCAATATCAAAACAAGAGTTTTCGATTTTGTATTGAACAATATATTTTTATTGATCTTGTGTATTTTGTATTTATGTAAGCATCTTTGGGTACGCTTTACAAGTATTGATAATTTGTTATCTTGTCAAAGCTACAATCTCATACTTCTTTTTATACAGTACATGACTGAGGCAGTTTAGTGTGGAAGTGCTCACTCCCCACGTATTACCATGTCTCGCCACCTTACAACCAAAGGGAACAGATTGTCCTAGCTTTAAACCGTCATGACACTGGCCCCTGGGTCATGATGTTCCGTCCTCCCCGGGGGCCGCGTACAGGATGATTGGCAAGCGTGACGAGGAGAGCTCCGAGGCCGTGATTGACGTGACGTACCGCCAGGGCCCAGCGGACAGGGAGGTGGTGGCCGTGCTGCAGAAGCTCTACGTGTGCGCCAGCATGGAGTTCCTGATGGCCGTGGCAGACTTCTTCCTCCAGGCCCTGCCGCAGAGCCCCGCCCCGCTAGCAGCCACCTCCCACACGGACCGGCTACCTCTGAAACAGACGGCAGAACCCCGACCCAGCACTGACCCCAAGACAGGTGAGAGTGAATGCATATGGTGCGGCATGGGTAAGATGCAGGCAAGCCCTTCTCCATGTCACCTCCCCTGTGTTCTCCTCCGCCCAGCCCCGCTGGCCAGGACCAAGCTGCGTGCGGTGGTGGTGGACCCAGAGGTGGTGTTTGTGGCCAGCCTGATGAAGAGCGACGCCCCGGCCCTGGTCGCCTCCTTCCAGTGTGACGTTAGCCTGCAGACCGGGGCAGACGGGGCCCAGAACATGATGGCCAACCTCCGGGAGCTCAAAGTCCTGGCCTGCCCCTTCATCCGCAGCAAACGGGATAAGGCAGTCACCACGGTAACAGTCACGTCGAATAGAACGGGGCTTACATGAAATGTAAAGGAGCGTTATCAATTTCAAAGGGTCAGCCGCGTTTGTGTGTGTGTGTGTTTGTGTGTGTGTGTGTGTGTGTGTGTGTACACGAGATTATACACAAGATTACTGCTATTTTAATATCTGATACCTCAAACTACTGATTGCTTTCTAAAGAGATAAAAACGATGTGCAAATTTAGTTAAAGCTGATTATTAAAAGCAACATTTATTGGCCACATCTTACACCAAGTGCTATCCTAATTGTAATTCTAAAAAGTTTTGTATTAATATTATCAATATAATGTATATTAATATTTAGTATTAGTATTTATTTGCTCTCTTCTCTGGTATTTTTGGCCAACAGGTGTTAAGGCCATGCTCAGTTGTCTTGGAAACCAGAAGCCACCCAGACCAGCCACTGATAGGCTCTGTGACTGTAGAGGAATTCATAGTTAAAGTGAGTGTAAACTCATCCTGCATGCGTCCTGCATTTGATGTTTAACAGTTGAATGCATCTGTAGCCTCTGTCCGCTCCATCTACTCTTTAGATCTCCCCTGTCATTCTCAACACGGTCATGACCATCACAGCCGCCATGACGGCCAAACCTCAGGACGAGCACACCCAGGAGACCAAAGCAGACGTCAGCGACCTCTGGTCCGTCATGAACATCTACAACAGTAACTACTGGTTCCTGGGCGTGGACCAAGCCTCCGAGGTCACAGAGAGCTTCAGAGACCGGGACCGACGCAACGCTGGCGAGAACTTTGTCGTGGAGGTCAAGGTACAGTATATCTAATGTAGCTAATTTTAGTACTGCGCATTGAAATTGCATTGAAACCTAGCTTGGGTGTTGTTAATGAACTGAATAAATTACTGTTATGTTTTCTCAACAAAGTTTAATTTGTTACTAATGTGATTGTTACTTATTCACCAATTTTAACATATTTATTGGTAGAATATATATTGTTTGTATAGCATGTGAAATATTTATATAGCAAATTTATAGCAAATGCAGATAAGTAACATGTAATGTACAATTAAGTGTAAATGGAAATAAATAAATAAACTAGAATTGTGCACAGGCATTCTGCACATATACACTAAATATTGAAATACCCTGCCCAAAACGTGTGGTTTTAAAATATAATACCTAATTCCTGTGTGTATGCCACATCTTTGTTTTAACAATCTGTCCCTGTGTTGACCTGACGACGTGCAGGTGGTCCAGGTAACGCTGGAGTCAGGTTTAGGCCACCGGACTGTTCCTCTGCTCCTGGCTGAGTCCTCTTTTACTGGCATGGCTAAAAACTGGTCCTCTCTGCTCCACCTCAGCGCTGACATGATCCTGGAGGTGAGGCTTGTTTGAAACGTCTTCTGTAATTCTTTCCATTTAATCAATAGCTTGTTACAGTATGGTGCTGATTGTTAGTTTATTGTTTTAAATGTACTGTTCTGTATATTTTGTAGGTAAACTACTTCAATGAGACCCATGCAGTGTGGGAGCCCCTCATAGAGAGAGTGGACAACGGTAAACGCAGATGGAATCTTAAACTAGAGGTACAATATGGAGCTCTTAGCATTTTATCAACACTATACAGCAGTTAGAATCGTATAGCACTCTCACATTTTTGGCCCTAATGTAAAATGGATAAGTGAGTCTAAACTAAACACCAAATGACAAAGTTAACTTTTTGATTGTCTCCATGAAATATTCCTGTCTTAGATGTTTCTACAGCCCTGTTGAGCGTTTTCTCCACCGTCCCTTTTGTCTGAATGTCTTAATCCTGTAGATGAAGAACAACCCAATACAGGAGAAAAGTCCCGTTCCTGGAGATGACTTCGTAGTTCTTTCTGAAGCTCGCACGGCTGTCAGCATCTGCTCCAAAGACACCATGAACATCACCATCTCCCAGTGTTCCCTCAACGTCTTCCATAACCTGGCCAAGGTACGACACACCTGGACGCTGTTCACTCTGCGAGGGAAGTAAACACATTCCCCTGTAGTTTTTTTTCCCCTTCAAAACAAAATGTACCCTTTATTACAGTAGTTCTTTCTTTTCAATTCAATTAGGTAATGTATACTTAGAATTATATAATAATAATGGTTACTTTTCTTTTGGTTAATTGCAGTTTTTGTGGACTTAATGTACAAGTGTTTGAACTGTACTGTATATTACTATATGACAGCAAACGGAGCATATCAGGACACCTAATCTGCATTTGCATGTCGTCCATGCATGGCGACACTTTACCTTGTGATAGTCTGTGTAGCGACCAATTTCCTTTTCATTGTGAACATTGTGTCTTTTAATTAGATTGGATTAAGGTCTATTGTGGATGAGCCAAGTAATTACACCTGTGTCAATGCACTCAGCCACTCAAACACAGACCGGCTCAGTCTTGCATCACATCTGACATGTGGTTAGACTCGCGTGTGAGTGTTTGAGTTGGCAGGGTGGAGGCTGGAAATCAGAGATGCTATAGACTGTAGTGTGTATTTATTGGTTTATACGTGTGTAGGTCAGGGCATGTTTTGTGTAATTAAAGGGACAATTCGACATTTTGTCCCACTGTGTATATAACACCCCTCAAAACACGAAAGTCGCCAGAATTTGCTGCAAACTGACTTGCTTGGTTTAAAAACTGTTTGAAAACTGTTGCCGGGGTTGGGGTAATTTCAGGGAGGTCGGGGGAGTGAGCTGTGGGTGAGCGAGACTAAATGCATGTGCTCTGAGGTGCCACAGTCACAGTCACAGTTTTCAGGTGAGGGAGGGGTTGGTCACGTCCTCGTGTTTGAAAACAAAAACAACGTTGTTTCTCCGACGGCCGCAAAACAATCTCCGATTGCCCCTTTTTAAAGATGAAATATAGTAGAGCTACGTTTATATTTTGGTTTTGTGTGTCATGTAAAGTTAAAGCAATAGTTTCGACATACGTAGTTTTGTTGTAAAGGAAATTATATCGTATGAATTGATTTTAATTGTTTTGTTTCTGTGGCATTGCAACGATGAAATCCTCACACATCGATTTCTAAATCCCATACAAATCTGAATATACATTCTTCATCTCATTAGGCATTTTCCGAGGGCACAGCCTCCACCTTCGACCACGCCCTGAAGGAAAAGGCCCCGTTCACCGTCCGTAACTCGCTGGGCATCCCGCTCATCGTACAGCACAGCGGCAACCTGCGGCCAGTGGACCTGCCCCCACAGGACAGGGTCCACGAGGTCATGGTGGACCAGAGCATTGACCTGGAGCACTCGGTGTTCGAATCCTCATCCAGGGGCAAGCTGTCGGCCCTGCAGCGCCAAGAGAGCTGCTTGTTTAACCTCAGCATCGGTCAGTGGTCCAGAGAACAACTTAACACTCTTCTTTTCATTTCATGTTTCAGGCATCAGTTTAGTGGTATTGTAAACCCTTTGCAGACTGGACAGCAAACGAAATATCCCATCAGTAAACACTTACAGAATTACTTACTGTACAAGCATTGTTGTTGTTGTTTTATCCATTCAATCGTGTCCGACTCTTGGTGATCACATGGATAAATGTTCTTTGAGTATGTTAGTTTGAGTTTGGTCATAGATGATTCCAATGAACGTCTAAAATCGACTGGTTCGTTTTCCTGGCAACCCAGGGGATGCGCAGAAGTTGTCGCTAGCACCAGAGTTCAAAGGAATCAATATTTTTCTTGGTTGTCCTGCTTTTGCAACAATACATTGCTACAGGGAAGACCATTGCCTGGACGAAGCTTATTTTTGTTGTCAATGAGGTGTCCTTGGACTTCATAAGCTTATCGAGGTTCGCCATTGCCTTCCTTCCTAGCACTAGTCGTCTTCTGATTTCCGGGCTGCAGTTCCCATCTTGACTAATCTGCGATCCCAAAAAAGTCATTGACTATCTAAAGTTCTTCATAATCAATCCTGTACAAGCCTAAAAAACAGCAATTAATTGAGTGCAATTAATTGCAATATACAATACAATAATACCCAAATTTGCTTTTATGTTTACTAGTTATTAGTTCATTCTTTTGCAGTACCCAATCTAGTAAGCTCCAAAAGTAAGCTCCAATCATGCTTTATAAATATTATAAAACTGCACTAGATAAAAGTCCAACTATTGACAAAGTTACAGCTCATACATTTTGATGAATATTTTTGTTGTTGTAAAAATAGGTTATCACACAAGCTGTATGTACAGTAGATTACAAAGTGTAAAGTGTTATCTACTTTACTTGTGTGTGTCTTCGGTCTTCCAGCGCCTTTTGGTTACAGTGAGATCTCCAACATCGCTGTGGACAAGCCGGGTCGCAGGCTGTACAACATCCGCAATCCCACGCTGCAGGACGCGGTGTCCGTTCTCCTCCAGATCGACGCCTCAGAGGGCAACAAGGTCATCACGGTCCGCTCCCCGCTGCAGGTCCGACTTCAGCTCACACTCACTCCCTCTGTAATATTCACCGACTTCACGTTTAGCTGGAGGTTTCTGCAGTCAAGGGTTATCTGCCTAATATCAGGGAGAATGCTAGAACATTGATTGATTTCTAATTTTCCTCAATTGAAGTCTCAGTTGAGTCAAGGTCATATGGCTAAGCTACACATTAAGCTGAGGTCAGGGAACTTTATGCACTAAAGCCAGTAATACAAAAGCTGACAGTTGTCCCAACTTAACATGACTGATGTCAGACATTTTCTATCCACCAAACCAAGTACATCTAGAAGGAAGTTGGGCGTTGAAACCAGCAGACAGGATGCTGTTATGGTTAAAGATAGGAATTCGAAACACTCGTCTGAAAAAATCCTCCTGATTTAATATTCTCTCACACCCTTTATCATAAAAGGGCTCTAATACAGCAGATTGTGTTAAAAATATACTTTTTTGTTTTGTTTTAGATAATGAACCATTTCTCAGTACCCTTTACGGTTCTGAAGTACTGCCCCACATCCAGGTGCCTGGTCAAGATAGGACTGTCCCGACCTGAGAAGGAATTTGATGTAGCCTTGGAATCCTACAGGTATAATATCAGATTTAATATTACAATATACATTTACGCATAAGCATACCTTAACACACTATATGTCCTCTTACCCAGAGATGAAAGCCATTTCATGAAGCAAAATGTTTTATTCTTTGAAAATCTCTTTTTCTCACAAAAGAAACAAAAGGGATTTAACACTTATGTCCAATCCAAGATCCAATTCTACCCTAAACATTTGAGCAGCTGAAGTATCCTATCAGCTTGAATGTACAAGTCGCTGTCCAGAGGGCAACAAAGTGCCGTGGCCTTTAATTCTCTCTCTCACTTCACCACCTATAACAACACACCTGGTCCCAGTGGGATTCCAACCTCCAACCTTCCCCGTGTTAAAGGCACACGGCGTACACCTGCAGACTCACCCCTGCAGCCTCACCCCTCACCCCTCACCCCTCACCCCTCACCCCTCACCTCTCTCCTCCCTTACCGTCCTCCCGCAGAAGCCAGCTGTTCCTCCAGCCTGCGGGGCGTCTGGAGGGCCAGTACGGGCCCTCGGCCACCTGCGTCGCCTGGAAGGAGCAGGTGCACTGCAGCCTGGAGGTGTGCTCGCTGCTCCAGTGCCCGTCCGCCGACAGCAGCTTCCTGCCGCTCATGGTGAGCACGCTGGCTGTGCCCGACAACCTGTACCACATCACCAGCCAGGGAGAGGAGGACTGGGACCCCGCCTATATCATCCACCTCCACCCAGCTGCCACCCTGAGAAACCTGCTGCCCTACACCATCCGATACCTGTTGGAGGTACGCCCTGGCTTATGGGATATAATATTAACGGATGATTTGTATGGATAGATCGTGCAGAACAGAACTGAACATAAGGTGCTTTTACACATTGTAAGACTCTGCGTACACTTTGTGACTTTACTTATGCATGTTTTTTTTTTTATATTTCTTTGATGTAAAGCTACATGGCTAAATGTGTTTAACATGTTTAAATGAAAGTTATTTGTAAAGTATTGTCTATAGAAAATGTAGAGTGACAGTGAAATGCACAAATCACTGTGTTTACAGTGTCTTCCCCTTGTACTCGTTACAGAAGCATTTCTACATAGATTGTCATTGTAAAAGCCTTGCGTTGCTGCGCGCTGTGAAAAACAATATAGACCTCTCACACAATAGTAGTGCCCAAGCCTACGTGACCAGTGTCAATTGAATTGAACTGTTCTCTGAATTCACTTAGTTTGTCCACTTGACGCTCTGTGTCCCGTGGAGCATAGGGGTTAAACCTAAATGTACAATTAGGTAATTCAGCAGACGCTTTTATCCAAAACGACTTACAGTAAAGAGCAGGTAGGTGTTAGACATCTTGCTTAAGGATGCTCAGGACCAGGCATATGGGGATGGAACTTTCAGTTGGGATTCAAACTACTAGCCTGTCCTGCCCCTTAATTCTTCATCTCCTAAAGGTTTGTTCTCCCAACAGGGTGCCGCAGAGTTCCACGAGCTCCAGGAAGGAACCGCCTCCGACATCCTCAATGCCCGGATCTCCGGCGAGATCATGGAGCTCGTCCTCGCCAAGTACCAGGGCCGCGACTGGCACGCCCACATGCGCGTCAACCACGACATGCCGGAGTTCTTCCCCGTTTGCTTCACCTGCGACTCCGACTCCAAGCTCACCATGGACGTGAGCGTGCACGTGGTGCGCGCAAAAGGCCGCATGCTGCTGTCCGTCTTCAGCCCGTACTGGATCATCAACAAGACGTCGCGCGTGCTGCAGTACTGGGCAGAGGACGTCACGGTGAAACACCCGTCCGATTACAGAGACGTCGTCCTCTTCTCTTTCAAAAAGAAAAACATCTTCAGCAAGAACAAGGTAGGAGGAGGATGAGGGCCTTCCCTCTACTACTTTATTCAGTGCGGGGATAGGTCCGGTATCTCAAAGCCTACGATAAGTAGAACTATGCCAGCAGGGGGCAGGATAGTCTAGCGGTCTAGGTGTAGGAAGGTCTAGGATGTAAGCATCCTTGAGCAAGCGTCTGCTAAATGACCTAATTGTAATTGTAATAATTTACCTGAGTGCTCCCAGCTATGCCGTGCTGTGGGACTAGCACACTTATTGTTGTGTCTATGCTGCCCCCTGTCATCCAGCCCAAGTAATTGCGTCCACTGTGTAATAAGCTGGGCTAAAGGATATCTAGATATCCACATAATATTCACGCTGTGGTTAGTAGACATTTGCTAACCATGGATTTTGTGATGTCCCTTTTTGCTAAGTACCGTCAAAACCTTTTCTTTGTGCTGTTAAAACCTTCTTCACAGCTCCAGCTGTGTGTGTCCACCAGCTCCTGGTCCGAAGGTTTCTCTCTGGACACCGTGGGAAGCTACGGCTGTGTCCGCTGTCCAGCTAACACCATGGACTACCTGGTAACAACCAGCTAAGCTATTTTGTCTCTTTTGTTCCTGGGTTTTGTAATTCATTATTCAGAAAGTAGTTAAAGTTGTAAGTGTGTAAGCTCTAGTATCAAGTATTTCAAAACTGCCATTTTGGGAGAATGTACTTTATACGTTTATAATACCTTGCACTGTTTGAAATACAGCACCATTGATTTTTAATGCAAATCACACACCTTGTTATTGCCAATGAACTCACACTACCCCTTTTTAAAGTGAGCCCAAATAGAGTATGTTACCCTGTGAAAATAACACATTTTGTCCCCTGGCCAATGATTCTTTACCAGCCTTGTGTCAGCTATGTGGATTTAAGTAGGCAGTACATTACACTAGCTTCTTAATGACATTGCATAAGCTTAAGCTAATCTGTTCTTGTCCGATAATGGATTTATAGGAATCATTCATTTCCCCCATATAAATAATTTTTCCCATTTTAAACCCTTAGTAAATTGTAGGCTTCAATCTACTGTACTAGACCCCATTGCCTTGGAATCGAAGCCTAATCATAAAGCTAGTGGCTTCTTGTCTTACACACTGAGGTGTAAACAGCCCCGTGTGTCTCCGTGAGTTCAGGTGGGCGTGAGCATTCAGATGAGCAGCTTCAACCTGACCAGGATCGTCACCATGAGCCCCTTCTACACGCTCGTCAACAGCTCGTCCTATGAGCTCGAGGTGGGCGAGGTCCGCGACGAGCAGAGCCCTGCCCAGAGGAAGTGGCACTACATCGCATCCACAGAGGTAGACATCACGTGCGTGTGTGTGTGTGTATATAAGAATGTATAGGTTGTGTATATCAGTATACTCAGTATAAATACAGTGTATAAACCACTTTACATTAAGGGTTATTTGTAAGGGCTTCATTAAAGCTTGAATAGTCCTACAAAAAAAAACGTATACTCGATTTTATGTCTAATACATAACTGGGACAACCACCAATGTCAAATGTAACATACTGGCTTATGGAAGCATTAAAGAAGCATCAAGCAACTCTTAATTTGAAGTAGGGTATACTGTCTTGTTCTTATACACCCAGACACACACACTAAACACCTTGGTGTACCCGTGTATGTGCGTTTGTGTGATGCAGTGCCTACCGCTGTGGCCAGAGGGCAGCACTGGGAAGCTGTGCGTCCGTGTGGTCGGTTCTGAGTCCTCCTCCAAGTCCTTCTTCTTCAACCGACAGGAAAACGGCACCTTACTGAGCATGGACCAGGTCAGCACTCTTATCTGACCTTAAACTATCTTAACTTACTGCTAGAACAGAGCAAAACAGACGCCTTTTGTAGGTCGCCTAAAAATCTCTTCCGCTACGATGTGCAATAATTCTATTATATGTCTTATTGTTATATTACTGGATCTGGAGCTTTTCTTAAGATGCGTTTGGCTGCAGTGATCGCGGGAAACAACCCGACAACTGTGACATCCTGCACAGACTGTAAAACAAGGCCAAACTGTATTTTCAATGCGACTCATTGACGCTGGCCGCTCCTTGTCGCACAGTACGGAGGCATTATAGTGGACGTGAACATCTCCGATCATTCCACTGTGATCAGCTTCACCGACTATTACCCAGGAGCTGCCCCTGCCCTCATTGTGAACCACACCCCCTGGGTCAACATCAGCTACAGCCAGAGGTCAGCATGGATAAGCTCTGAAACTGTAACGGGAGGAATATATATGTTTGTGTGTTTACAAACGTCTCTGTGTCTACTATCTACCTGTCTGTCTTTTGTCTCTCTTTGTGTATCCCTCTATGTCGGTCTTTCTGCCTTTCTGCCTTTCTGCCTGTCTGTCTGTCACTTGAACTGTGTGTCTGACTGGGTGTCTGTTTGTCTCCCTATCTAACTCTACCTCTGTTTACCTCTCTGTCCGTCCACGTCACTAGCGGATCCACATTCAGTCGGGAGCTGAAGCCGGGCGAGGCTCAGAGGTTCGCATGGGACGACCCAGCAGGCATCCGCAAGCTCAGCTGGAGGTGTCTGGAACATTCTGGAGAATCGGACATGGTCAAAGTGAGACTTGACAGATGACAACTGCTGCACCAATAGACAGACCCACAGACAGAACTCAATAAATGACGATGACGTAACTGTCAGTCAAACTGTTCTTGTTCGCATCATTGCATGTCAGTGAGGGTTCAGCTGAGAAAGCACCGCTAGTGTCTGTTAACAGAGGTTGTGTTCTCCTCTCCTCCACTGAAGGATGAGTCGGGCCAGTTTGCGTACGACAGCCTGTCCCAGGTCTACTGGGTGTCCTTCCTGGACGGACGCCAGCGTGTGCTGCTCTTCACTGAGGATGTGACGGTGGTAGCCAAGGCTCGGCAGGCCGAGGACCTGGAGCAGTTTGAGCAGGAGGTCATCTTGTCGCTGCAAAACCTGGGGCTGTCGCTCATCAACAACGCCAACCGCCAGGAAATTGCCTACATTGGCATCACCAGGTAGTCCTGTAAATATTTTGTTTAGATTAGATTAGATTCCTATAACAGCTCCGCTACAAACCTGACTACAATATTCATCACTTATTTACGTATGCAACCATCTGCCTATGTGCGTTAAGAACAGACCATTAATTTAGTATTATTTCAAAACTTAAGATTCAAGCTTCCTTTATTTGTCATTGCACCGGGCACAAGGAAACTGAGTGGCAACACTGTCTGCATTCACACATAACAGACTATTTAACATTTAAAGAGTTTAAAAATAATGCTAAGTATATAAATAAATAATAAAATGTATTCACAATGCTTATGCTTCCTAACTGGACAGATTGATATCCCTGAAGTTTAATGGACTCAGTGTTATACTGTGATTATCATGTGTTCCCTTAATTTTTATGAGCAGTGTATTCGCTGAAACCTATAAAACAGTGCAATAACTTTTATTAGCAGCAGCTGAGATATTGCGCCTTTTGTGAATTGCAGTGTACAAGTAGTGCAGTTGGGAATATATACAGATAAAGGAGCAGTTGAAAGTGTAAAAATCAGTGTTCAGTTCACTTATTGCACTGGGGTAGAAACTGTCTGTGTTTTCCTGTGCAATGATTGACCTGAAGCGTCTACCAAAGGGCAGTAGGTCAAACAGATGATGTCCAGGGTGGGATGGGTCTTTCAGTATATTGGCATACAGGGGTACAGAATACAGTATATTGGTATAGTATATGTTTCAAATTCTACTTACATGCAATATTTTAGTGATGTCATTGACTTTAGATAAGGTGGATGAATGAAATAAATATGTTATAAAGTGAACATGCTTGCCCACATACATGCTCACACAAGAACAGGAACACAGTATTTCATACATGAATGACAACCCACTGCTGTGCGTAGCTCGGGTGTGGTCTGGGAGATGAGACCAAAGCGGCGCTGGAAGTCGTTTAACCAGAAGAACATCATTCTGCTGGAGAAGGCCTACCAGAACCACATGTCTGGCAAAAGCGAGCCCGGCTGGGTCAAAGTGGAAACCAACATAGAGGTAAGAGGTCACAACACACACTGTGTAGGATGTTAGAATGTGTTACTGTAGACCACCGGTCTCTGACCTTATTTTGTTTAAGGACCCCTGCCTGCACGGATTATGTTGCATTTTTAATTATAACAAGGCAAGGTAGGGCACAGTTTCTCTTCATTGCAAGACTATATATCAGGGATATGATTTTTCCGGAAATCTAGATTGTGTGTGTGTGTGTGTGTGTGTGTGTGTGTTGGGGGGGGGGGATCGGAGCATTGCCTGCGATTTTCTATATGGCCATTCTCTATTAAATCTGCCTGGTTGACACAGACTGTAGCCTACAGTGTTGCTTTTTGAATGAACTGTTGTCAGTGTAAACTTTTGCAATCGGGAAGCAGGATCTATAATTAACACCCCACTCGTTCAATGCACATATAGATTAGCCTATGATTTTGACCAGAGAATTTCAGCCTTGAATGAACAAACTTGTATGAAATAGCTTGCTTCTATAGCTTTTCCTAATAGAAACAGATAGCATACCTCTGTTGAAAATGTAACCTTATTTCCCCACTTCACACTGCCAGAAAATTATCGGTTTCTGAAAAGAATTGCCAATGTTGTTCTATGCGGGACGACCGCACAGCCTAATTCGAACCGAGTGGGGAACTTTGGTGCATATGAAACCCCCTAATGTTATTTTAAATTAGTCTACACAATGTCATGGCGATCCTGTTCAGAATGACAAAACAATTTTTATGATGCAAACTGTGCCTCAAACTCAAACTAACCTCTCAACCTAGCGCATCACCCATTCATTGGTGAGCCTTTGGCTGCATGTCTGCTTGACTTAGCCTACTGTATGCAACACTGCCTAAATAGAAATATATATAGGGGCGACTGAATAAAATTGTGACACATTTAGTCATTTCACAAAATAAGTCAACAGAATGGTCATTTTATGTAAAAATGTACAGCCACAGCCATGGATTATTGTAACCAAATTAAATGATCCTATGGCCGATAAAAATCCTATTTGACTGGTGGAATTTATCTGAGCAAGGAAATCTAACGTCTTGAATAGAAGATGTTGCAATTGCAAGCTTGCGGGTAAAACGCGAGCTGAGAGAGTGGTGAGAGCGTGGAGACGGAGTGCTTCCCTTCTCATGAAAAAATGAATGAGAAAACTTTGCTGGAGGTCTGGATTTTGTGCGTGGACATTGTATGCAACATTAATGTAAGGCGATGGTATAGATAAGCTTGGGTAGGTAAATAATAAATATTGAATTAAAACGTCTTGAGGGCACACCTGAGGGTACACCAGACTGATGCATTTCATACTTAAAATGGTCATAATTCTCTTCCAGACCATACCCTGGATCTCCCCAATCTTCCCCCACTAACATAAGCTTAAAATCAGCTAAACATCAAGCTTAACATCAAGCCCTAGGCATGGTAATAGAGAGCTATAATGATTGCTTCTTCAAAGCTCCCTCACTTGAACAAACAAAAAATACATAATATATTAATGTTGTGACGAGGTCCTGGTAGTATTTTGTGCACAGCGTAGATGCACTCCGTATATTTTCCTGCTTTGGCCTTGGCCAATCACATGCTTGATATATACATATTTTGGGTGCATGTAATTCTTGTTTTAAATTTGTATGCATCGTAAGGCATACAAAAAATGAAAGGAAGGAAGTTTGCCTCGATCCCAGAGCAGTAATAATGTTTGGTGCAACATGAATAAATCAAAGATTTCACCATAAATAGACCAATTATAAATATAGTTTGGTGCAAAGATGATGTTCAAATAACTGTGTAGTCAACTTATTGTTTTATCTTATCAGATAATGTGGATGTCGTGGAAATCTGTATATTTCCCTAGTGAGGAAGTGAAGCCACAAATGAGTTACGGACAACTCAGTGTCTATTTAACAGTTTATTTAACAATGAGGAAAACAACAGAGAAGTACTTTAAAGAAAGAAAGAAAACAGCTGGA
>JAOEHI010010508.1:0-33181 GCA_025447815.1 Percopsis transmontana
CCTCGCTGTGCGCACTTTCAACCTGCTTCAGCGTGGTTTCCTCTCGCACCTGCACTCACGTTACTCGCAGCGTGACAAAGATCCTCTCGCCAAGGTTGTCCTTTAAGCCCAAGCCTCTTTGCGCTCTTACTTGAACCCTTGGCACAGATGATTCAGATCAGTTATAAAACCTATCACTGTTAAAAGCACACGACATCATCTGGTTCTTTATGCTGATGATGTCTTGGTCTTCCTTGAAGACCCACTACATTCTACCCCTCACCTTCTATCAATATTAGGCGAGTTTGGAGCTCTCTCAGGATTTAAAGTTAACTGGTCAAAATCAGCTTTATTGCCACTGAATTAGGCAGCTAAGACAACTACTTTACCTGCTATTAGTTCCTCTGTTAAACAGTTCAGATACCTAGGCACACCCGCCGATAGGGGGGGGGACAAACGGGTCTGTTGTCCCGGGCCCAGGGTAGGGCCCAGAATTGGGCCCTCATTAAATTATGGAATAATTTAAAAAAAAATTTTTAAATAGGCCTATTTGTGGAAAAAATAGCAGAGGAGAGGAAGAGCAAGGGAAACACAGGCAGTCAGGAACAAGGTCTAGAAAGAACACAACGTGGGTTAGGATGCGTGGAACCAAACACGACAAGAAACTCGAGTAATACTCAGGCCTATGTACCATACTGGTGACGGTAATAATCTGACGCTGCAGTAGTGTTCAGCCCAGGTATAAATGCAGTTGAGTTCTGATGACGTGATGCACTGCAGCTGTGCGGGAATCTCACCTGGTGCTGGCCACGCCCCTAAAACTCTTGCCAGGGAAAGACAGACAGAAACAGGGAAACACACCGTAGTCCCATGACATGTTCATTACTAAAAGTGATATGTGGGGCATGGTATCCACCCTATATCAGTATATAAGGAAAGCCTCACACCAGACACTTCCACTAGACAGAGTATGGAGGAGGGATTTCCTAGGACTAGAGCTGAATTTTGACTGGAGCAATGTATGAAATAATGTAAAATTGGCTTCTAGAAATGCCGACCACCAGCAAATCCACTATAATTTTGTCCATAGGACTTATCTGACCCCTCATAAGCTGTGCCTAATGAAAATGATTGATGATGCTTCATGCACATTGTGTTCGCTAAAGACCATGGGCACATTTCTACATATGTTTTGGGAGTGTCCCCCTGTGGCACGGTTCTGGCAAAATGTTGCCTCAGAACTGACGACATTAGTTTCTGGGACAGTTCCCGCGACCAGTTCTGTTATTTAATGTTTGTTCTGTTACCTGTAATATGTTTCTGACTGTGTTCATGTTGTTTGTTAAATAATAAAAAACATTTGATCAAAAAAAAAGAAGCAGTTTCACTCATTGATTCCCATTGTAAATGACACATGATTTATTAGCTCATTGAACGTGTTAGAGACTAGTTTATGACCTCAATCTCTAGTTTATAGTCTTCTTAAATAGAATATGATATACATTCAGTCCCATTTAGAGTAAAACAGACGATGAAGCAGGGTAACGTTTAGGGGCGTGGCTACCTTTGAGGCGCGCTTGCATAGAGTGTTCGGCAGTCACGTCAATCAATTCCTTGCCTTCCTCTCTTCCAAATATGCTAATTTCATGGCGACGACGAAAATCCAAACTCGAAGCTTCAAAACGGGAGTCCACAAACCAATGGGTGACGTCACGGTAGCTCCGTCCATTATATACACTGTAAAATACAGTATTCTGTCAATGGTAGCGTAGCAACACTGTAATAGGTTTATCAAAACGCTAGTAACAGGCCTAGGTCGGCACAAACACACAGACTAACCCTGCTACAAGCAACACTCACCAAACAGACCAAGCACTAGTAACCGACACATCAAAAGTCAAAGACCAAACTAAAATACGTTACAAGTAGTTGGACGTGTGCATATTGCATATATGAGCTTAATACGTACATAATAACATCGTTACCGGTGTATAATAGTATGCAGTCAAACATGCTATGTAGTCTAGGGTGACTGTGTGTCCTTTCATACTCAACAAATGACGATCGCTACAAAATCTGCAGTCATTGCTAGCTAGTTTTACTGGCCCTCCAATCACGCCACAAAGAATGCCGATAAAAGCTGTAGACGTGCTACTACTACTCGGCCAGCTAATAAGGCCCAGGCATGTCAAAGAATAAGCCCAACATGGCAAACTTGAAATCTGATTAGTTAAAGAATATGACAATGAACAACATCGGGGATTCATTCTAAATCCTGAAGGCCTCCGGGTAGATTTTTCACCCAGAGACAGCACAGATGGAAAATCTGATTGGCTAAAAGCTCTAATTTATGAGCTGCAATAGAAGCAACCCAACTGAGGGGGAGAGTAGCAATTAAATTACCATTTGGGCAGCAATGGAATTACGTTAATAGACTGATGGGAATAAACTGTAAAATACATATAGCATTAATGAAAATATATATTAAATTATAAAAAATATAATTTTCTGATTCTGACAATCTCTATGCCAGCAGAGGAGGCATTATGAAATACTTATTCAATGTCTACTTTTGATGCATGAGATTTTCAAAAGATTTGCCAAACTGTTGGTTCGAATGCATATTTGGTTGAACGACGTCTTTGGCTTAGATTATACTGTAGGCCTACAGTATTGTTAACAATATAGTCTAGCAACCATAATAGATTTTTAAGACAGTGTGACATAGGCTCCACCTTTTTAAATGTAAAAAAAAATGTATCCCACATTTTTTTGTCTGCCTTTGATGCATGAGATTTTCAAAGGATTTGCCAAATTGTTGGTTTGAAAGCAGAGAATAAAGCCATATTTAAGCTTGTAAAGGTTTCACTGTTGTCCTGTCATTATACACTATGAAGCCACAAACATTAGCAGCAGATGCTTATAAAATGCTTTGTTTATGTCAAATAAGCAGGGCTCTTTTCAAATGTGCTGGAATATGCGTCATCAAATTCTCCTCAAACTTTGTAATAATGTCTCTTCTTCAATGTCACCCATTCCCAGTTTCATCCAGGTTTAGAAATGTCTGTAGGTTCTGCAAAATACATTGTTGTTTTGCTATTTGTTGAAATAACTATATTTACATGTGCGATGTGAGTATCAAATAAAATCCTCCAGCCTATGAGGTGACTAGTTAGAAGGTTAGGAAAGCAGCTGTTTGCTTTGCATTTATGTACTAGGGAGTGCTCCAATAGAGCATTGATCTCTGGGTTTCTGAGATCAAGGTCTGTGTTTGTACATCTGTTTATGTGTGGAGAACGACAGAAAAATCACAAACTTCACCAATTTCATCCTGAAATGTTATTGAGGCTCAAAATGTCTTGAGGCTATCAAGTGGACTATCGAAGTACTTAGGAAAACAAAACAGAAGAACTAACATAATAAAACATACTGTATCCCCTTCTGTGCTTGCTTCATAGATTTCTTTCTGCCTTATGTTTGGGGTTGCCACTTCTCAAGGAGAAATGTTCCGTGTTTTGTAATAATCCTAGTAGGACGTACCCCAGTGGAATCACTGCTGATTAAGAACCTTTTCATTGTCCCATTTCTCAGAAAAATGACTGGGTTCCAACACCTATCCTAAAGAGAAAGATGAGTTGCCACTCCTCTTGTGATAAAAACAGTTATTACATTACTACATTCCTCTAAATAAGCACAGCAAGACTGATAAGCGTTTGGGCTCTGTTCCAGCTCTGTTCCAAGTCTAATGTAGGTTTTGAGGTCTGGGGAGCACAAGGTCCATGTGAGAGAGCGGGGAGCAGAGAGTCCTGGGGTTTGTGTGGACAAAGGGCCTCTCTGTTGAACATGTTGGTTTGCACAAGAGACTCGGATCCCATCAGACCGGCTTAGGAGTGCCTGTTTTTCAAAGGTTGTTGAACCAGCGAAATATCTGTTTACAGGTTTTCCAGCGTTTTACCATATACTGTACCACATACGGGGCACTCTACCCCTGTGAGGGCTCTGTATAATTTGTCTCGCAACATACTAGTGAGCTCGATTGAGCTCCTGATATAATAACTATCAAATGACCTCACCATTACATATGGACTTGTGCAAATGCTAATCTCCTTTTATTTTAATGAATTGAATGTAAAGGTACATTCCTCTGTTTGTTTTCTGGAATTCTTATCTTGTGTTTCAAACCACAAAAAATGTTGCTAGAAAAAGAGTGCTTCTAGACGCCCTGGCACTTATGTGAACAGTTGCCAAATAAAATATAAGTAGTGAGATGTAGAGGAAATTTTGGGTTATGGGCACGCTAACACAAATGACGTTCAATATTGTCAATGTATATTCTGTAGATGTGTAGATATGTACACATACATTTACAAATACATTATCAGTAATATTAGTGTAACTTTTACAACAACAACAACCACAACCTCATTTGGTAGTAAACAAAAAATTTCATATGGCAGACAGTGAATTGGTGATTTAAATGTATTTGTACTCTTTATTGGAGAGTAAATATTAACACAAGGACAAAAAACAAATCAAACATCAAACCCTGAAGCTATAAAAAATAACTGGTGGAATAGTATGGTAATGACAAATATTCAACAAATTGATGGTTTAGTGTCACCACCAGTATCAACCGGCAATGTCAACACAAAAGATAAGATAAGATAGATAAGATAGATAAGATACGAGACTTTATTGATCCTTGAGGGGAAATTCAAGTCTGACAGCAGCAGAAATTGACAGACCAGTGCATGAAGAAGCACTGTATAAGATACAGCACTAGGTTATTGGGTAATAACCATAAATATTCTATATATAATAATAATAATAATGGCAATAATAACAACGAATGACAATGGATATAGTATATGCTGTCATTTATATGCTGTAACTCCTCGACTGGATTATCACCCACAGAACCACAATTTTCCACCCAAGCTCATTGTTTGTTTGAAACACAAATGAGTGAGGGGTAGAGAACTGTGTTTTTATAGGCTATGAGAGCTTTAGGGGGAAGAAGTAAAGAGTGGTGCCCCAGAGCATCTGGGAGGTTTTTGTAGCTCAGGTTTCAACCACAAGGGTAATTCCAGACACAAATTGAGACATGTCCCTTTAATGAAAAAAAATAATATGAATGAATGATTTTGAGTTCCTCCCATTATCCAGTCTCAAGTGTCCATCCCATCCTGAGCTTACCGCAGTTTTTACTGCAGATATAGACCTAAACCTAATCAAAGCATAATATGTTACCCTTTCATCAACATGGGTTTTGTAAATTTACAGTTAATAAAGGATTAGAACTTCCGGAACTTATAAACAATGTAGGTTTTAACTTATAAAGTTATATTTTGATTGACAATTGGTGACTGTTGAATTTCCAGATCGATTCATCTAAATGTTTTCCCTGATTCCCTGCATAGGCCAGGCCAGACCGTCCACACACGCACGCACATGCACACGGTATAATTTGTTACAACCAGGCTCTCAAGTCAAAGTGAGGAAGGGATATAATCCATTGGTTTGGAAAGAGGCGTAGTCGAACCTGAAGCGACCCCCACAAGCCAGCCCCCCTCTATTACAAACGCATAGCATTTCCCTAGCCGAAAGCTTTCTGGGATTTCCAGCTAAATTTCTAAATCACAGGGTAAAAAAAAAAAAAGTTCTTGACAAGAAAAGATTTTGATAACGTCAAGTAGCCTACTCTCAACAGTGGAATTTATCTGAAACCACCGTGCAGCCTTATTTTGGTAAGAGTTAATGAATCTGCTATTATTTTATCTGAGAGCACGTGGAAACACAATATTACTATTTAATGACTTATATTAGCGTTATTTTGATGGTTTATTCGAATTTATCTGGCAAAATCAGTGTTATGATGACTATAAAGAAAACAGGCTAAATATTTTTTGTAAAATAGACTATCCACTATCCTAAATCGAATATTGGGGGAAACGCATATGAATAAAACGGATTATATGAATAATACGCATTATAGCATATTATATTTGGACATATGTTGTTCCTTTGGGTGTGATAAATGAAGGAAAGACCAGAGTTTTTTTTATCATGATTAACGCAAAACCATATGTCACCATGTGCGTTGGAAGGAGTGCTGTTCTCACGTACTTTCCATTGTCTCTCAGTCGTGAAACCCATGTCGTATAGACATGGGTATTGTGTCAACATTGTGAACTCAAGTTTCTTTTTTATTTCCAAAGTCAAGTGTTGTTTAGTTAAATAGCCATCAATCACAGCAACACGAGGTGTATGATATGGGCCAACCTATAGAAAATAAATTAATGCGATCACATTTTACTAATTCTAATTCTAATTATTAAGATAAAATATGAAGAACCTAAGATATGCCAAGTTCTCACAAGTGTTTATTATCTTTTATAATAAGCGTTTGCATTTGTTTTAAAATTGTATGCAATAGGCTAGGCTATATTGTGAATTTGGTCCTAATGGTTTAAGTGTTCATCTGCTGACCTGTTGCTGTTGTCAAGCCAGCATTAAGGACCGAGATTAGATGCGTGCGCCTGTTTAAAATACTTAAGGATATATTTGAGACATATTTTGTTTCATTAGGGTGTGCCAGGGGAATACATATCCGATCCCTCATTATGCAGTAAGTTTTGATATGCAGGGCCATCGCTATACTCTGCAAATGCGTAATTTTTAATGCCATTAACTACAGCCTACACTTTTTTATTCATATGATTTTCTAATACCCTGTTCTGTTTTGTTTGGGACTCAGAGTATCTCTGGAATATCTAGAATAAGAATACTATGGAGAGGCCTGTCTCAGGTTTACCACTAAGCAGTAGGCTACAGGGCTTTTCAGAGTTAGACCTTTAAATATTCTACTGTGTACTAGTTTGGATCCCCGCCTGGCGTTTGACAATCTGGGGAATAATGTTGAGCAGGCACTGACCTCCTTGGGCTACATTTAATTTGATCAGTGAAGCAGGGTGGAGCTGAAAAATAAGAGTATCATCAGTTAAACCATCAGTTAAAGCCCCTATGGGCAAGTTTATTACATTAAAGGAAAATTCTGGACATTTTAGACCTGAACCTAATTTTCTAGTCTCTTTCAACTGTGGTGATGTAATGAAAATCCAATCAAACTATTTGTTTTAATGTTCTGGCAATGTCTGCTTTATAGATTTCATGAATGATATATTTTAATGGAAACAAATCGGAAAAACACTCTAACTCACCCAGAAAATATCCTTTTGAAGTCTATAACGTTAACGCTTTCAAAATATCCTAACAAAACAACCTACAATTTCTAGTTGAGATCAGAGATTCAGCCTTAATTTTCTCACATGTGTAATACACTGCAGAACCATGGACCACGTGCATGCACTGCAACAAACCAGTAACATGTTTTGGGTGAGTTAGAGGGTGTTTCTTCCTTGGTCTCATTTGTTAATCAATAGAGCCTCCAAAGAGGAGATCGCCAGAACTCTAAATATATATTTTAAATATATTTTATATATATTTTATATATATATATATATATATATTTTACATATTTAGAAAATCATCATAGACTGCGTTTACATGGATGATCAGGTTTTTGAAGTATCGCGTTTTTGTGTTTGCGCATGTTAACATCAGATCCCAATTTTAGAAACCTGGATAAGCCCTTATCCCTGTTTTGAGAAACCTGATTATGCCAGGTGAGCCCTGTTCAAGAAAGCGCACTATGATTCAAGTAACCGCCATATCCCGAATATGATCAAAACTGGGATAAGCCTCATAACTGGGATACTGGTGTGCATGTAAACACACAGACAGTTGAGAGAGATGGAACATAAGGTCCAGATCTAAATTTTAGAGTGTAATTCGTAATGAAAAATGACACTCTTGCTGTTTAAATTGAATCCCCGGAAGCCTTGCTTCTACTATGCAATGTTCAGCCTGAATCTGTAAAATATACAGCAAACATGTAGGCTAGGCTACAGCGAAAAGTCGCAGAGCCAGATCTCACATTTCCTTTCTTCGATTTCTACCCTGCAATCGCTGTGTAATTTGTTATCTAGTAGTTACTATTTAGTTGTATTTTTGTAAACAATTTGGGTTTCAACAAAAAAGGCAAATGTTGTCAATAGTGGTTTTAAAATGTAACTAAACCCCCAACTTTTTTATTTTTGGTCTTGGTTTGAAACTCTAAGAGTGGAGTTGGAGTCGGTTCTCGAGCCAGGAAAATCAGGACTTGTGACTTGCCTCCGACTTGTCTGCTATGAAACCCAACGGCAAATATCATATTCTGGAAACAACACAGATATTAATTGTATTTCTGCCAATTGGTAATCTGCCCCATGCCCACCTCACGCTGTCAAACATGTCACCGTGTCCTTCCTGAAGAAATAGTGGTCACTAGTACTACCAGTAAATGAGACATTTGTAGAGCGTTTTGGTAGGAGCAGTAGTTTAGTTCCCGATAGTTCGACTCTGTAATGTAACTGCTGTAACGGAGGCATCCTGACGTCATTGTGTGGGGTCTGGCGGCAACTCGATTCTGCCTATCATTGGTCCACCTGTGTTGGCAGGGGAGGGGTGAGGAGGGGCAGGGACAGACAGGGTTCAATATGTGTATCTTGTCGGTTTTGGGCATATTTTTGAATTTCCTAGACGGATGCACTTCTGCTAGAATGTGTTTTTGTTAGGCTTTGGGAATTGTTGAAATACCAACCATTTTTTAAAATGCTATTAAATGCTATAAATCTATAACTAGCTACAGGCGTGGTCTGCAGAATGGTGACAAGTGGGATAGGTTTTTGACTTTGACCTGGGCTATCTAAACACCAAAACCCTGCAGGGATGCATACTAGGTTCATGAGGTTGGAGAATGGGCACATATGCGAGGCAGCGGTTATTATAATCAAAGTAGATGAGTTGGTGACCAGTAGCTGGACAGATGGAGGCATGGATAACCTACTGTGGCCATATGGGAAACAACCAGCTGTGCTCTTCCATCACAGTGAGGAGGCCTGCAAATATCTGTGTTTGAGTCAGACAAGTGTTGAGTATTAAGCAACCTAGAAGTTATTATTATCATCATAAGCTATGGGTTTAGACATAACCTTACCACATGCCACTTCTATTTGTATTTAAGTCAAATTAAAGTCACCTTCCTTTCTTTGTGTTATGGTTTCAAATGTCAGTCTGTGTCAGGTTGTCTCTGCGGCTGATTGATTGTATATGATTGTAACAAAACTGACAAAACAGCTATGCACCTATGCACCTTTCAAAATAAAAGCACACCATCGGAAGTTTGTTAAACTTAATTGTGGAGGATGTGCTGAAGATAATATGTCAATTTGAAGTTCAAATAGTGTGTAGTTCTATTTTAGTAGGGCACAGTCTTGGCACTAATTTACACATTGATCCTGTGATCCTCTGGTGCTTGACATAGAGAATATCACCTTACTTCAATATATAAACATTGAGCAACCGCACTTGATGGGTTCTTAGGTATCTGCCACAGAAGACAATGTTCAGGGAATTTCCACTATTGTGGGATGCAAGCGTATAATCCTCTGTTCTCAGCAGGCATGGTGCCACAAAAAGCTTGCACTGCCAGGCACACTTGGCAGAACACTCTGTCCATTGCTTGCACACCATGGGCATCTCCTCATCTACATGAGCATGCCCTCGGCTCTCCACCTACCTTGTGAGAGGAAAGCATCTCCGCTCCTGGTCAGTGTATGGGGACTCTCATTGTCCTAAGCTAAAGAGGGTGTCCTTGTAGAACACAATTTCCGTAGATGGTCTCATTCTATACCACATTACCATCACATGTCACGTTAACATCACACTATATATACAGTATATGCAATGAAGTAGTGTACCTTCCCCCAAAAAGAAAAGAGAATCAGCTAAAAAAAGGTTAAAAAAAAGTTTTATGAAATAGCTTTAACACCTGTCAGTACCTTCCCATTTCCACCAAATTGTAGATTCTGAGAGGCTACTTTTTCTAGGATAAACTGATCAAGATCAATACAATTCCAATAGTAATAATATTGAAGTCCTGTTTTCTTTCAAGGGGGGGAGCTGGACATCAGTATATACTTTGATTTCCAGCCAAAACGTTTCCTTTAGACAGTTTAAGGTGTCTGACCATGACCCCTTAGGGCTGGTTTGCAAAGACCATATTTGCCCTGGTAGTTTATGTTAGTACTTCTGTTCTATGCATGAGGAGTTTCAGTGGTCAGGAAATTAGCCTGTGTGGCAATATAAGAATCCTTTAAGAAAATACAACCTACCTTCTCCAAACATGGTTGTTTTAGTTTGCCGAATTTCCCAACAAGAGAGCATAAAGAAACATACATGTATGTTTACATTATTGATGGAGTGGTAGTTTTGATTGTGGTTTTGTTTAAAAGAATGTTGAATTTTAAGGCATCTACAATTTCAGATATTATGTGTTCTAGCTATAGCAACAATAATTGTTGATTGATTAGTTATTTTGTGGGTTTATGATTTAGCTTGAGTGAAATGGATCTATTACCATCTTTAGTGATGAAAATGGGCAGCAATAATCTCTTTGGGACACGATTGAGCTGATGTGGTGTCCATCCCAGAAGTTGCTCACAAAACAAACTATTGTCTTCTTTGGCAATGCTTAGTGAGATCAGACTGGGAAATGTTGAAGATAATTTATCTCTGTCACTAAGAGGAGCCAAATGCACTAGTTTTACAAATCTCATCAAATTCAAGTCAAGTCAAGTTTATTTATATACTCCTTTATCACATTACAATCTCAAGGGGCTGCACAGGCCCACATTTCACATGCAAACAAATGCCACCCTATCACCTACCACACTTGGGCTAAAAAATGGAAGAAACCTTGGGAAGGGACCACAGAGGAAGGAATCCAACCCTTCCTTTGACAGTTAGGATGCAATAGGTGCCGAGTGGGCAACAATGAAATACATTGAATAATATGTAATGTGTTCAGACAAACAAGAGTCACACATTATAGGAACTGAGCTGTGCAACGGCCAGTCCAATGCACCAGTGATCGTGATAGTGACACCAGTGTCAAATCTGTTTTTTTACCTTGTTTTCCTTCTAACAATGACCCCTCCTTACTGGAAATTTGTATTTACATGTATTACTACAGTATTAGAGTGATTGCTGTTTTGCAAACTACTTTCTCAGTAATTCCAGGGTTCCATATAATTAGTGACTTAGTGGGTCTTTTAATCAAATTGTGCTTGGGTTTTATCAACAAAAATGGCATTATATCTGAGAATCTGAGTGGAATCTTTTAGTATTTCAGGCTATCTCAGGCTCGCCTGAAATACTAAAAGATTCTACTCCACAATTGTGTTATGGTACCTCCATAACCCAAAACATCATTGATGAAACAACTGTCCACAAAAGTAAGGGAAACTGTAGGGGGAGGGGTAAAGAATGGTCTGAGGCTATAAGAATCCGGGGGAGGGGTAGAGATTAATATGTGCCACACAGTTGCGTGGGGCATATGCACTCTTGGAGTTTCAAGCCAAATTGGACAGTGTCACTACAAAGTATTAAAAAAAAACAAAAAAGCAAAGTCATGATATGGTATTGTATGTGCCGGGAAACTTCAAATAGACATTGACCTTTGGCCTTGTGCTCTTCACTTGTTTGCCTTAGTGCTGAAAACAAGGGCTTTGTTTTCTGAAGGGCTTTGTTATCTGAAGTATACTTGTTTCAGAAAACAAGTATCCTCTTGCGTTATATTGACCAATATGTAATTCTGTACCATGCTTATTTAGTATTTATTCTACATGTTTCAATGAAAGAAATACGTAAAGGTCAGATCTTGGGTGTTGGACATTGCTGTGTAAATAGTGCGTCATCACTGCTCAGTAAGTAGAATTACTGATATTCATTTACTCTGCCTCAGATGCTAGGATCCAACATTCATTTGAGGACATTCAAGCAAATAAGCATCAGTGACCACTTGGAACATGGAGTCTGAGATGAACATCTTGTCCAATGGGAAAGGCCATGACCTAGAAGACATGTGTGTGCCAATGAAGACTTTGCTAGAGGAGGACCAGTGAGTATTCCATTGGTTTCATTCCACATGTCAAAGTTGCTTGCTCCCAGTCAATTGTTGGAAATTGCATTTTAACACAGCATGTGTCAAGCAGTTGTCCCATTTTGCAAAGATTGACAAACCAGGGTCTGAAATCTTAACAAGGTATTTACACCAACCATCATAGTATCAGAGCTATTTGGCAGGGAAAGGTCAATTATTGTTGAATGTTGGTTTAGTACATGGGTGGTGCAAATACTTGGTTAGGATTTTTTTCTTTCTGGATCTGGATTTGCCAGGCCAACCAATAAGACCGAAATACACAAACCTGTCAGCCTGGGGGCACGGCAGGGGATGTTGAAATGAGGACACACTGAGCCCAACCATCTGCTAGTTCATTTGCATTCCAAGGTCTATAGAATGTGAAAGCCTTGGCTATTGTGTTGTCATTCTTAGTCAATAGACCTTTTTATACAGAAAATAATGCCGTGAAGAAGACCCGGCATTATGCCGTATTCACTTGTTTATACTGAACCAAACTGAGGCCTCAGTGTGTCCTTTTACATTGCAATCCGGCGTTTCGGAACCAGAGGCGCGTGTTGACAGGTTACCTCAGCATCGTTCGTTGATAAGAGGCTAAAAGGCTTGCGGCATAGCCTATATGTGTCTATGGCTTGTGGTGAAATGACGCGCTGGATAATGAATGAACATGATTGTTTTATGTAGGCCTATTACATGTTTTGACATTAAATAATCTTGTCAGTCAGTATTTGACAATATTGTCTTAATTCCCTATAGCGGCCGCCGACGGCGTCATAGAATTCTATAGCGGCTAAGGACGACCGCAATTTTTAAAGACACATCTGCTATAGTAGGTTATAACCATTCATGAAATAATATTGTGCTTGTGGAAAGATCACTCTGTCACAAGCTTCATCCGGCTCTGTGACTACCTCTGCTGCCTGCACAGAGGAGAAACAGAAATTACCCCCCATTCCGCCTCTGTATCTTTTGCACAGACGGACGAGCTGGAATAAAGCCGGCTTTTTTATGCTGTGTAGAAGGAACTAATGATAGCACACCCATTATCGTGCCAGCCAATGGTTGAATATTTACACGAGTTGTCTTTATGTACTCCTATCATGAAGATAAAGTTATGTTCGTCCTTGTGTCCTATGTATGCTCATTAATAAATTGAATAACATAAGTGCTGAATGACATGAGGTATGATTTATATAGTGGCTAGTGTTTGTGTCTCTAACAGCATGTCTGCCTTGTTTTTGTGCTCGACTCAACCGATGGACGTTTCTTGCTATACAGAAATGGCACGCAAAGGTATGTTTAAAGTGTGCATAAAAGGGCTTTAGTTATTTTCGGATTTAACTTGAATGATTAAGGGAAGGTAACACAGAAAAAGAACATATTCAAACAATAATCAATTATATTTCAGTTTACAGAGTTAAAAATATTATATATTATACATACAGTATATTAGAGTAGTATTATGTAGACTAATCTCAATAGCGCAACAGTATATGTCTGTGATTTCAGTATTAGTTAAATAAAACACAAATAGTCAGCCATATCTCTGTGTCCTGTAGATATGACGATGCAGATGGAATATTAGAGAGTGAGAAGTTTTTGCCCGGAGATGGAAAAAAAACAAGATTCACAGATGTAAGTGTCCACACTGTAGGTCTGCTTATGTAAATTAAAACACATTAACACAAATGGAATGATATATTCAAAGTTTGTCTGCATCTATTTGTTTCTCAGTTCGAAGGGAAGACTTCGTTTGGTATGTCCGTGTTCAACCTAGGAAATGCCATCATGGGCAGTGGAATCCTGGGGCTGGCCTATGCCATGGCCAATACTGGCATACTGCTATTTCTGTAAGTCAAACATGTGTGCTCATAGAATGTCCATAATGACTGATGATTTACATATCTCGTGGACCTTCTTACATAAACCATTCTGGTACACAAACCATGTATTTTCATTAGCATTATTAATGTGTGTTTGATTCATACAAATACATGATTGTATGTACTATGGACTGTGTCCTTATTTGTCTGTTTTGTTTAAGTGAAGTTGTGAAATAATCACCTTCAGTGTTACTTCAGGCTAAAGAATACAACAACTAAAAGCACTGAATGTTTGAAAAAAGCACTGTGATATCTTAAGTTGGGTTTTACAGAAAAATCTGAGATTACTGTCAAATACAGTGTATCGAAATTTAACGTTGTATCATTTGTGTTCTGTGTAACTCTAAGCGTCATATAAAATATTGTAGTGATGAATCAAAAGTCAACTCGGGACCTTACAAAAATCTTGAAATCTTGAAATGAAATGTGTAGCATTTGCACCCTTAGTCGCAATGATATGTGGGACAATGTACTTAATGTGATGATATTTGGTCTGCACTGCCAAGACATATCCTTATTCCAAGCTTCTTTCTCAGACTACTATCTCCACCCTCTGTGTCACATACAGGCCCCAGAAAAGGCCAGAGCCAAAAATATCCCCTCCTCCCACTTCTCTCCATAGGGCATTTAGTGTGCTCAGTCTCTACTGTGTAAAGGCAGACTGCTCCTGTTTCTACATGACTTTGGTAGTCATCAGGCGCCATGTTCCAGTCTAGGGTGGTGTAGATCCACAGAGCAGACAGGAAACAATGGTCACTTGGGCAAATCATTGGGTATTTTTGGTGTATCATAAGTTGACAATTGTATATGATCTATATAATGGATGGACATAAAGATATAGTTGTGCCATTTTTTTCGTTTCTGTTAAAACAATCTCGGCACTTCAGTGATTTTGTACTCCCTATATTATCTCGTTTTCCCTCTCCTTAATGGGAACTAATTTGTGCGATGCTACGTTTGTATGATGTTCAATAAATGATAGTGGTCCGATTTAACGCTTCAGTGCTGCTTCAGAAGACAGATTCAGTGTTGTGAAACAACAGCAGTTCTCTGAACATATCGATTGTGCTAGGTTACGCCATGCTACTGTAGTTCTTTGCAAAATACTTGCTTTGCAACATACTTACACTATGTATCATCAATGCTTTGGAAAAATATTGTCTAAATAATTAGTCTAAAATATAATGTACACAATCTACAGTATACCTGGTTCTTTGTGCTTGAATTTAATAGAAATTAAATAGAAAACACAACATGTTGACAATATGACACCTGACATATTTAAAAGTACCCTCCTTGAATTTTGTCCGGAATTACCCTTGTGGTTGAAACCAATGTTACAAACATTGTTGTGTTGGTTTAAAAATCTGAGTGGATATGCTAAAACACAATTGAGTAGTGTACCTTTAAACTTGAGAGAATTACCCCAAGCTAAAGTGTCTGAAGGATTGAAAGAGCCTTGAAACCCTATCTAAAAATAAAAAAAATATGATTTCACATAAACATATTCATAGCACAAATGCTCAGAGGAATTTCAAGCCTCAAACTTTGTGCCTAGATGCTTTTGGAGAGGCACAAGATCTAATGAACCGTCACTGTTCACAAGGACATCATTAGGTCATTTAGCAGACCCTTTTGTGGAGCTGGACACAGAGTTATGGGAAATGGGATAGGAATGGGACAATGCTCCTACCAAAAAGCTCTGGCCAGGAATGCTGACCAAAAAGCCCTGCGCTTGCTTTCTCAGTGCTCAGTGCCTCTGTAGGGTAACCATAGCACCACTCTGGAAGGGAAACGGGGTTGTGAGAAATATCCTTTTCACCCATTACTAGGATTAATGACCTTCAAATGGATGATTTATGTCCAGTTATAAAAGGGGGGGTTATTATCTTTGGGTCACATTTTCTAGTTTCAAATTATTATTTACTGTATATTATTATGATCTAGCGATAGTAGCAAACAGGAATCAAAAAGTGTCTACGACAATGTCGGCTTTAAAAGTCCCTTTTGTGTAATTCATTTATGGATAGGTCTATGGTCCGTCTGGAAGTATGGTATGAATGTTAATGTTCTTTTTTATACTTAATGACAGGTTTCTTCTGTCAGCAGTGGCAGCCCTCTCCACGTACTCCATTCACTTGCTGCTCAAATCCTCGGGAATTGTAGGTAAGGTAGCCCAGGTCGCAGCACAGTTACATGGGCAGGGTGCTTTACCATAAAAAAGTTAATATTCAGCAATGCAAAGGCAATACATGCACTGGGTAAAAAATAAAGGTACACGTTGTTTATGGTTTGAAACTCAAACAGTGTTTTAAAACACACAATTTGACATTTTGGGTTCTATAACACTATCTAGGAGCGTACTTTTAAATGATCAACTCAATGTTTTGCTGACAGATTTCTATATACATGATGCTGGTGTTTGTTTACTTTCAGGAATTCGAGCGTATGAGCAGCTAGGATACAGGGCCTTTGGAACACCAGGCAAAATGGCCGCTGGTATTGCCATAACGCTGCAGAATATTGGAGGTGAGGCTCATTGCTATTGCAGATGGAGCATGTTAGACTCCACCTCTAGCATTTATCTTGCGGGTGTATAACAGGAGCTAAAAACAAGGTTGGCACACAGCTGCAGTCTCAGTAGTATTGGAATTTGCAAGAATGGCACCATCGCAATTAATTACGCATCTGTGACTGACTAACCCAGACACCTTACCATGTATTATTTTCATAGCTCATCCGTAATTTTCATGACGTGGCTATTGGTTCTCAACCAGATTTGTCTGTACATTTTGCTATAATTTTCTGTGTCTTTCTACTATAGCCATGTCCAGCTACCTGTACATTGTTAAGTCGGAGTTACCCTTGGTCATCCAGGCATTCTTAAAGGCAGATTCCAACTCCAAGTGAGTATTGTCATTTGGTTTCCATTGTGATATTGGCACCTCTGCCACTGGTGACAGCCGTGACTTCTGCCTGCTGTTGTTTCCCAAGGTCTCAACCTTGCAGGGTCAGGTAATACATAGAGTGGACTGCCCATTGATCCACTGTAGGGGGGTGTGACTATGTAGACGGTATATTATTGGCTGTGCAGCAGGGGGCTGGGTTTGGAAATATGAGGCTTACGCACATGAACACCACACAACAGCACATATATTGCTGTGAGGCTATTTGGCCGTCACTGTGCACGTCAGAGCCATGCAGGAACATGCTAGATATGGTGTTGAAGGGCTGTAGCGGATTCCAGCCTTGCCTGGTCAAATCTAAAAACAAACCCCACTCTGAAATGGGAGCACTACCCCTCCCCAATAGAGGCTATGAGGCCAGCACGAATTTGAACACGTTCTCACTCGCTTATCTCTGTGAAAATGCTTAGCAAACTATCATACACTCCCTGCCTCTGGTTCACATAGAGCAGTTAAGCATGAGTGTTTAACTGTTGTTTTTCTCACGGCACTGTCAAAATTGTAGCTGCATTGGAAAAAGCTGAACTGCTATTGCTATGTATTGGATCTCCTACGCTGTTCTGCTTCTTCTACATCCTTTGTCTTACACTTTTCAACCTAACACACACACTCAAAAGGGAATGTAACAGTTGGTGGGATGTGGGTGTCAAATGTAGAGGTCAAGTGTAAGGACAGGTCAGTCTGGGGCCTTCGTAAAAAGGAAAGATACACTGATTAGGCAGTTTCACAATCACAGCATTGGGAGATGGGGCTGAGAAAATGTAATGATAATAATAAACTTAATTTATAACACTTTTCTCAACAATGTTGCAAAGTGTTTTACAAAAAGAAATAAACCAGGCAAGGCAGATAAAATGAGAATAAGGCCAAGGAACATGAGCAAACAGGAAAGAAAGACAATAAAGTGAATAAAGTCACATAAATAGGACAGTATATATTTCAGACATGAAATGTCTGAGGCGTTAGATAGATAGCAATATCCATGATATAATTGTTTGGATTTGTTCCTTCATCGAAAACTGCAGGTTTGTAAGATCTGTCAGGAAGTATTCTTTAACTCAACAATCAACGTTTGTGTGGGAATTCCCTGTCGTAACAATAAAAAAGATGTGTATTGATAACTGTAAAATACTTCCTTTTCCCAAATGTTCATAAATATGGGTCAGAATTTCCTTTGTAATATATATACACAATTCAAACACCTTATTCCTCAAAAACAACGTGGACCTATGCCATATGTCGAAGCAATATTATTCACCATGTTGCACTGTCCTGTGCGATGACACCAGACAGGCTAATATTTAGTGTAGCCGGAAGAGACTTGTAGCAGGTGTTCCCCAGAGGCACATCTTAAATGAAAACTGATCATTTTGTGTGACCTACTGACCAAAGGTACTCAAAATGGCCATGACCTTTCATGTGACTTCCTTTGGTGTCAAGGGACTGTCCCCCAGTCACAACCGGTCTCTCTAACATTCTTTGCAGTAGCCTGTAGGTCTGTGGAAGATCAATGAGCCATGTGGCCTTGCATCACTGAGAGGGTTTAGGAGTAACGGGGCTTAGCGGCGTTATTACGGGGATAAGGGTCACAAAAAGTCCGCATACACAGGATTTGGGAGACAATGTGCTCCTCTGTAAATGTAAACTCTCTCTTTTGTTGTAAGTTTGAGCAATAGAAGGTCTAAAAGACAGTAAATTTAACATTGCAAAAAAAAGTCTTTTAGTCACTGATTCTTCTCCTGGTTCTGACATTAGTGATCCAAGTTAAAATTCCTATCCAATTATCGAATTATTGGTTCGTGAATAAAAAGAATGAAGAACTGGCTAATGTTTGAAGCTGCAAGTTCACATGACAAAAACATAAACACATTCTGACCAGTCAACCACGTATTGAACATAAAGGCTTTTACTTTGTACAGTTACTGACCTGTCATGCCACCCAGCTCACCTTGACCATAGCAGTATTCTGTAACAAGCGTCATTTTATGTGTCACCATGTTATTTTTTCCACCATAAGTTAAATATATATACGTCTGTCTAGATGCTGCATAATAATGGCTGCCTAAAGGTATACTCCTTGAATGTGTTATAGCAACAGCAGAATGTCCTTCCACTTCCAGCTCACTGTTAATGTAAAACACAACTGTTCATAAAAGTGCACGTGGCTGTAGGGGGAGGGGTAGAGAAGATGCAAGCCCCTGAGCACTCAGATGTGGACATGCCTTGTTTGTGTAACACCAGTTTTAACCACAAGAGGAGTGTGCCTTTAATGTAAGCATATGGAGTTTCCACATATAGTGGACACATGCAAGCGCGTGTTACACCCATAAAGTGCAAGCTGACCCAAGGGGTGACATATTTTAGAAATGTTATTTTGAAAGAATAAACGAAAAACACAATGAGTTGGCTGGTCCTCAGTGGCTTTACGGGTTTAGGTGTTACTGTAACTGCCAACTGAACTTAGTTGGAACAATACAAATGACAATGTATATACAGTAGCCTACATATAATATCAAAATCTCAATATTTCAAAATACGGATATAAACAATGTATTTAATAGATATTTAAAATCAATAGGCTAATAGAATCACAATAAACATAAAATAGGCTGTTCTATATCATTCAATTATCTACAATTGTTGTCATTACCAGTATATAACAATTATCCTATAATTATATAATTATCCTTATAACTTCAGTCACACAATAATTACATTAACACTGGGTTGTCAACTGGGTTGCCTGGCGTGTGACACAAGTGAATGAGTGTGTGTTCATGTGTAGATTTGGCTGTGTGTGTGTATGTGTGTGTTAATGTATTGGCAATGGGTCTGGCAGGATAGGTTCTTGTGTTCTTTTGTTTGTTTGTTTGTTTGTTTTTATTAATGGTTCTTGTTACCATTCTGATTCTCCTCTTCCTGTAAACAATTGTTATTGCCTTTTAAACTTGTGAACGTTGTAAGGCCTAATTTTGCTATTGGAAACAACACTTCTTTGACTTTCATTAGTGAATGAACCTGTATGCCCTTTGTAGGGTTAGTGTATGTCTAATATTGTGAAATTGTGAGTATTTCCCTGGGTGGAAGTCCCTTGGCAACAGTAAACTCCAGCGCTGCTAATCAGCAGTTTGGGCTCTGGCTCTAACCTTTAACATTCTACTAGTCTACAATCGTTAGGGGAAAACTAATAAAATCCTACACATACTGTATATATCAGTGGAGTCAGGCAAACATTAGATCTACTCCCTTTGACATGTTTAATAACAACCACTCATGTTTAACAACAACCACTCGTAAACGGCATGCTAGCGCCAACTTATCTGGTTCAGTACAAGCTAGTACAGATACTGGCAAGCTAGCGCTAATACCGCTAATAAACCACAAACTGCTACAATGCATAATGGTACGCTAAATACAAAACATACATTACCAACAAAGAAATGCATTTACCCGCCTGAAAGAATACACAGAAAACACAGTAGTGAGTTGGTTTACCGTGCAGCTTTACTGGTTCAAGTGTTACTGTGACTGAAGAAAGCAGCGCAAGCCCACAGCTTATATACCCGCAGGGGATCTCGTGCCCTTTTATACTCAAAATACAAATGCTTGAAATTGAATGGGGGGTGTCTGTAACCATGCAAGATACGATAAGTTAAGTAAGTGGGCAATAACATATAAATATCTTATGTGCCACACAAGCATGGCAAGACCTGTCCTCGTCTGGACTAAAAATGTTCCTTTCATCTGGCCCTCCAGATGTGGTCATTACACATTCCTTCAGCCCAAATCCAAAATCCCCTAGGTCAGTGCACTCATGACGGAAAGTATTTTTCAATGGTTGTGGATAATATTCCATCCTCTAGTCTATTTGGGTTGGCATGGTGGGAGAAGGGGCAGGAGGGGTTTGTTGGTACTAATATTTGTGTGGGTTGGTAATGGAGAAAGAGTTGGGAAAATAGAGAGAGAGAGAGAGATGTCAGGGTTATGCTGAAACACATTGACATAACCGTCACAGACATACATGTACACATTCAAATGTACCCTTCTCTCGCAGACTTCTTTTTCTCTCTCAAAATCTTGACTTGCGCTCACTCATATACTCTGCACTTTCTCAAATATGCTGCTTTGCTGAGCTTTGTCTTGTACGCTCTCGGATTTCCTCTCCTTGCTCTTGGGTTGTGACACTACACTACAAGCAAAATTATGTGGTTGCATTCTATCATTTACTAGCCGGATATAACAAATGTTCTGGCAGTATCCAGTGGATGCAGTAAAAACTATACATGCTATATAATCTTGTTGATTTGATCCAGCTGGATCACACGAGAATCCATCTTGCCAAGCTTCAAGTTATTTGGACCAATCAGCGGATGGGGAACTATTGGCAGCTACGGTTTAGGTGTGACGTTAGCCCATGATAGACGGTGATAAACAGACCGTTCATCCAATCACCTGCCAAGTATTTTTTGAAATAGCCTGCCCTTTTCCAAACAGTTTACAAAGACGACTTCTCAGATGGTTCTGTGTAACAAACCATCTGCCGCTCAGGGTTACATCCCTAGCTGATTTGTATAATACATCATTAGGCCAATATTAATGGCCAAAATTGATTTAAAAGAAAGGCATTTTAGCTGGCATATCAGGCCTGTCTTGACATATATATTTTTTACATTATATTTATAACATATTTAGACTATCCCTATAAGTGATTTTCACTGACCTTCCCTCTCTTTTTCTCTGCATTTGTGTTTTTATGTCAATCCTTTAAATATTTAGCTGACCATAATCAAACCTCTTTTCCTTCCTACAGTCTGTGGTATTTAGATGGAAACTACTTGGTCGTCATGGTCTCTGCTAGTATTATCTTGCCCCTGGCTCTAATGAAGCAGCTTGGTGAGTAATAATGGTTGGAGATGTTGTCTGCATGGTGACGCAGGCTTAGTTTTAATGTGTCCAAAAATACTGTTTATTATACTATTAACATTATATTGTGTCTATTCCTTGGTTTGTTTCTATTAAAGGCACACTCCTTGATGTGTAATAGAACCAAGTTTCTGCCCCAGTTTCCTATTTACCACCACATCACCCACCAAGCACATTAAATGTAGTGTTAAATATTTAATGTTAAAAGTTTTCTCGCTTTGGACAGGTTACCTGGGCTATACCAGCGGATTCTCTCTTAGTTGCATGGTCTTCTTTCTCACGGCGGTAAGTCCTATGTGATATTTCAGTTTGGTGTAGAGTAGATTAGATCAGATTAGAAAAATTTGCATACAACTGAACGAAATTATGATGGTTATGAGAATTTGTGTTTCATTGTATTACAATTTGTCCAATTTGTACAACAGCACTGGGAAGTTTTTTTATTAACCCTTGAGATGGCTTTTTTGTTAGAAGTCAGTACTAGACTAAGCAATGCAAATTAACACAATGAGTGAGGCAGGCAAAGTATAAAATATATTTTTTTATTTAAAATTTTACTTCACAATTTTTATTTTACAGACCTACTGAACACATATGTCACTGGCAGCACATGGAAACTTGTGGAATAACATGATACATACTAACTAGCCACAATTGCCAAACACTATGTGTTTTGTTGGCAGATAAATAATAATAATCAATAAATCTTCATCATATTCAATGTCTGTTGTCTCAAACTGCCATTGCCACTTGATAAAGAGGTACTTTCTTTATCAGAATTCATTTTCAAGTGGATGTTAAAATGGATGTTTGGAGCTTCTTTTTGTATTCCATATGGGTAAAGACATCTTTCTCTGCTACTGCCAATACCCTTGTATGGGTCACTATATTCGTTGAATTAGCAAGACGAGTTCCACAACATTGTTCATGATTATGACACTATTGGCTGGTTTACAGCGAGGCACCTCAATTACTCCCACACAGAAGCAACATGTCTGAATACCACCGTGAACTATGGAGCGTTTAGGCATCCAATCGTTTTGGCAGCCTACATCATGTATAAGCGGCAGCTGAGATGATGTACTAATACAAACATGCAAAGAAGTCGTGCTTTAGATGTCTTGTTAAAGGATATTATTTCCACCTCAGTGGAGGAGAAGCTGACGTTGGATAGCATGGCAAGTCTAGAGGTGTAACTGTTCTGAAACCAAGACCCGAAACGGTGATACAAATGTCTATGGTCTCGTTGATACACGCACCCAACCTGGTGCAGGTGCAAGTCTGTTGAGCTCTCATTACGTTACTAATGTAACAAAACCTATCACTACGATGTCGGCGGTTTGTGGGGGTTGGGTTGATGAGTCTATTGCCTTCCCATTAATTTAATAAGATCCAGATCTTTTTTGCTTGTTTTTTCTTATTCAGTGGGTTGGGGTATTTAAATTTTCACAGGGACAACCACAGTGAATTACCACTTCTGAAATGTATCAGTTTTTTTTGTAGGGGTCTTTATATAACTCTTTATATAACCCTTCCCTTCCACCTTTTCTCCACTATGCCTATACATCCTTTTATATTTTCCTGCAGGTTATCTATAAGAAGTTCCAGATCCCCTGCCCTTTTGAGGAGTTCACAGCCAACAGTACTGCTGCCCATGTCAGCCTGAATACCTCAGCCCACAGTTACCACAACAGTCTGGCTCACAATGAAGATGAATCCCACTGCACCCCACGCATGTTTACTGTGAACTCACAGGTAGGCACGCACACCTGTAAATATACAGCCCCTAGCTTTAATACCTTTGAAACCTTAGGGTGTACTTTGTAGTAAAACAAACTTTATTGGTATGGCACATTACATTATGGAAGGCATACTTAAAAGGTACACTCCTCGATTGTGTTATAACACTCCCAAAACCCCAAGATATGTGCACACAAGTGCAATGTTTGCAAATTTGTTTCTCTTTATAGACATCGTACACCATCCCAATCCTGGCTTTTGCCTTCGTGTGCCACCCTGAGGTGTTGCCCATCTATACAGAACTCCGCAAGTAAATCTGTTCTTATTTCCTAATGCTTCAGCGAGTACAGGTTGAGACATTAAGCTAACCCTGATGTGTAATTTCAGCCCGTCCAAGAAGAAAATGCAGCAGGTGTCCAACATTTCCATCCTTGTCATGTATACGATGTACTTCCTGGCAGCGCTTTTTGGCTATCTAACCTTTTATGGTGAGAGCAACTCATGCCTGTCATTTTGTTTCATTCTTCTAAAGTTTAAAATGACTACAATAGTTTTTATTATTATGGTGTAGTATATGCAATCAGATATTTCTAGAAAAATTATGGGATTCATAATTGTGTGATTAATATGTTAACACACTTACGTTGTTACTCAGAGATCCATGTACCCTCTAGTGCTGATGTTTAATAATACTATCCTATCATAAAGTTGGTTAGTATATAACAGTGAAATTTTCTGTGAAATTAACGTGACACTAACGTATTGTGTCTGGAACGTGGTTGACACCAGAATTACAAAAGCGAAATAAATAGGTGCAGAGTGTCCATCCATCTCTACTCCTCCCCTTACAGCTTTGATTCTCTACCCCCCCCCCCCCTATCACACACTACATACACTTTTGTTGACAGTTTTAGTGAGCTGGGACCTAGGGGATCTAGGGGTGCTATAATGCAATCGAGGTGTGTACCTCTAAGGGATGTACATAAATATATTGAGATCAAACAATAAAATGATCTTTATATTCCTACAGATAATGTAGAGCCTGAACTTCTTCATACCTACAGTCGGATCGATCCATATGACACCCTGATCCTGTGTGTGCGTGTTGCTGTCCTTACAGCTGTCACACTGACTGTCCCTATTGTATTGTTTCCTGTAAGTCATTGGATGGATTTATACTGTACTTCTACTTGAATTACCTGTATATACTGTATTTTGAACCTAAATGCTGATATCTCAACCACTCCCAGGTGCGCAGGGCGATCCAGCACATGTTGTTCCCCACCAAGGCCTTCAACTGGCTCCGTCACATTGCCATCGCCATCATTCTTCTCACCATCATCAACATGCTGGTCATTTTTGCTCCTAACATCCTTGGAATCTTTGGCATTATCGGTTAGTACAGTGCTTCTCCAAACTTTTGACCCTTCACCCTGGAAATAAGTGGTACGACTCCCTTTGACATGCATACAAACACTGACAAAGAAATTATAATAATGATACAATTATTTTCATAGTATATATTTTATAAAATACATAAAATAAAAGCAAAAGATAAACAATAAAATTATCATAATTAAAATATATACCGGTATATTATTTTTAAATTCACCTTTCACAACACCTAACCCCTCAAACAGCAATTATTGTTGCCTTGTTTTAAATGGCAAACTAAGAAATGTACCAGTGCATGTTCTAATAAAGTAACAAACAGATTCACTGAGTCAATATTATTCTCAGCCTCCCTTACACTGGTCAACATGTTTTAGGGGCTACAGGTAAAAATTCACAGTGTTTAGAGGTTTGAGTTCAAAGGCTTTTCTTCAGAACCAAGCTCTATACTTTGGCACATACACATTTATAGACACGGGTATCTATACACACACACATCCTAAATATATCCTACAGAAACCATGTTTTCATTCCAATACCTCTTAAGGCAAATTGTTTCATAAATAGACTGTACAAGCAAAATTAGCCAGTAGCTACAGTTGCTACTGTTATATGCATATGGTCTCTTTGGTACACATTTTATGCATAATGTATACCATACCATGTTAGTTGAATAGCCCAAATACAGTATGTACAGTGGTAAGAAAAAGTATGCACTTACCTGGTTTCTTCATTAATTGATCTTTAAATTTGATCTGATTGAAGTCACAAGTATAGACAAACACAATGTGCTTAAGCTAATAACACACAAACAATTATAATCTTTCATGTCTTTATTGAATACACCCATTAAACATTGCTCAGAACATCACACTACTGGTGGAAATAGTAAGTGAATCCCTCGATTTAAAAACCGGTCGAACCTCCTTTGTCAGCAATAACCTCAAACAAGTGCTTCTGGTAGCTGCAGATACGACCTGCACAACGTTTCGGAGGAATTTGGGACCATTCTTCCTCACAGAACTGCTTCAGCTAAGCCATATTCTTAGGATGACTGTTGTGAAAGGCTCTCTTTTGGTCATTCCACAGCATCTCAACTGGTTTACGGTCTAGGCTCTGACCAGGCCACTCCCAAAAGGCATATTTTATTTTTTTGAACCATTCTGTAGTAGATTTACTAAGAGGTTTACTGTCATTGTCCTGCTGCATCACCCTGACTTTATCCTGCAGGATACCTTGCTAAACTTTGAGGCAGGAAAGCTTAGATTTGCTACTAAGGACAGTACTAAACACTAAACTGTCAATTTGTCTAACTGTGGACAGATGAATATGTAAACTCTTTATAACCCTTTCCAGCTTGATGCAAATCAACAATTCTTGGTCTTCTCTGTTTTGTGAGGTATTGTTCACATCAGCATATGCTTCTTGTGAATAGAAACCTTATTATCATTATAGTTATTATAGCTTTAAACCACACCTCAAATCTTGTTTCATTGAGTGGACTCCATTTCTACCTCCTGACTCCAATTAGCTGTTGTTGAATTAATTAGCTGAGGGGTTCATATACCTTTTCCAACCTACAATATGAATGTTAGAATTATGTATTCAATATGGACAAGAAAAATACAATTGTACAATAATGCATATTCTCTAACCTTCACTGCCCTTCCTCACTCCTCATTGGTCTGTTCACAGGTGCCACGTCAGCTCCCTGCCTCATCTTTATCTTCCCTGCAATCTTCTACATCCGCATAGTGCCTGAGGAAGAGGAGCCATTGAACTCTATGCCTAAGATACTGGTGAGCAGTAAGAATCCTAGCATAGCCCTTGGTTCTTTAGAGGTGGGGAGGTGAAGTCATTTGGCTGAAGTTATATTGAGATGCCTGTATGCTGCAGGCTTTTTCCTTTTTACACAGGAATGTACCGCATGTCATTTATAAATGAGTTGCTTATATTTACATGGTTTTCTCTTTGTCTTTCATTCCTAGGCTGCCTGCTTTGCTGCTTTGGGCATTTCTTTTATGGTAATGAGTTTGAGCTTTATAGTTATTGACTGGACAACAGGGAGCAGCAACGCTGGAGGAGGCCACTAGAATCTGCTCCTGTGGGTCTCAGAAAAGGGCTGTCCAATGTAAATGTCTAGAATCTTCTCTGTGCAGATGCTGTGGAGCACAGCATCAGGTAACTGAACAGATATTTAACGGAGCTAAATATTTTTTATTATGCTTTAAGCGATCTAATTGAAACTAATAAGGGTTAGGCTCTGGGATTTCTATTTATGAGTTGGACAGTGCATCAAATGCCACACAGGATTGCCATACAGTATATACTGTATTTTTTTAAATGTATATTTTTCAATGGCCAACTCTAGTTTGTAGTTTCAGTTTCAAAGTTTATTTGTCAAATACACATTACAGAGCAGCAGCAATGAAATGGTAATGAAATGCTTGGTCGTAGTGCACACACAAGACAAGACAATACAATAAGCTATACAGATATCTGCAAGATATTTACTGGTATTTCCTGTCACTTCCTCTTTATTTATCTTACCTAAATTATAGACACATTATAATTTTGTGATCCTGTTATGTATTTACTGCCTTGTGTTGAGCAAGGTTTTCTACTGGGCTAGTGGCAGTAATACACCAAGATACACAACGAACTAACAAATAATGTATCCATTACTTTTATACGCAGATTGTCTATTATTATATCTGGAAGCACAAGTCAATTAATACTACTGGACAGGGGGAAATGTTTTTATGATGTTTGAGAAGAAAAGGCCAGTCACTGTGTAACTATGATCATTGTGTTATACAGTGTTGTTTAATTTCCCAAAGATAGGAATTTAGGTTTAGGATATATGGATTATTTAGCTATTTCAGTTTTTCTCGTGCCTTTATAGCATACAGAATGACACACACACACAGAAATGCATATTTATTTAGCTATTATATCAATGCTTTTACAGTGATTCCACAAGATCAACAAATGGGCCTACAAATAGCTTTATTGTATATGATTAAGTTTTTGATATTCTTTTATCGTTGTTATGCATGGTTTATTGTGTATGACTTATATGTGTTAGACGAGTCTGACTTCTCAAGAGAAAATTGTGATTTTTATCAGAAACTAATCTAAATCAAATTCGGTGCATAGAAACATACAGATCACGTGACAGTCACCTATTGATTGTTTGGGCTTTGTTCAGTTTTCTTAGTCAATGCTATAGTGCTACTGTTTTGTATTTTTCAGTGAAATTGTTGATAATTAAGGTTAATTTGCTATTGTCACGTAGAGGCTGGTGATACGCTGTATGGATGTTGTTGTAGAACTATACAGTCTAACTATACTATATCTTGCAGTACAGGGTCTGTTTTGTAGATTTATTAGCATTAAAAACTTGACACTTTAGTCAACCCTCGACATATTCTACCACATTTAATCAATTATAACACTACTGCTATGCTTTTGATGCAACAATAGCCTTTAAATCTGATAAATGTAGAATAATATGATCACTTCCTATGTGAACTCAAACAGTATAGCTCAAATGAAAGATAGCATCTTACTGGAGATATACAGAATAGTAATTTTGACAGTGTACGTGTGGTATTGGATTATTATCTGAGGAAAATATAATGGATACAGTTTGTCTAACAAAACGGCTATTTCTATCTTAATTGTCAGATTACATGTGTCCTAATTTGCAGTTAATCAATGTTATTTCATTGATCCATATCTTATAGCAATTATTTTGTGTTGGTTTATTGATTTGTACTCATATTGAAGTTATTTTATTAATGAACGTCCATATAATGTATTGTAGATTTGTTGGCTTCTGTCCCCTGCATTTCTACGTTTCTTGTAAGTTGATTTTGACTTTTGATTTGGCCTGTTTATGAAAAGTATAATTCTTTAGTTTCTGGAACAGCTACATGAGCAACTCATTACTACTACTTTGAAAAGCATTTCTCTTTATAGCTCCACTTTGCATGTTTTACATGCTATCAGAAGGTATCATTGAGAGCTGGTGTAAACTACTTAAACAACCCTGCACCACCTGCCGCTTTGATGTTATTTTGAAGTTTTCTACTCCCTTGCTATCAATTAAGCACAAATTTTTATGAAGGTCAAAATTTGACATGTCTGTAGTATGACCTAACTGTTTTCCATTTGCGGAAACATGGAGGTTGGGAGTGACATAGTCTCCATCCATGCCTTAGGTTTTGAAATCTGTTGGGGAATTACCTCCCCCTGCTGGCAAACAAAGCTTAATCTTAAGCATAATGGAGGTTCCGGAGTTATCCTTGTGGTTTAAACCAGCATTACAAAAATAGTTGTTTGTGGTTTGAAACCCAGGAGCACACGTCTCATGTTTATACCAACAATAACGTAAAGCACAAAGATATGAGGGGTGTAGTATGTGGCTTTGTATAAATTATGTACATAAATGTAAGCCATTTATATTTGTGAGGCATATAAACTTGTAAAATGTAAATAGCAGGGACAGTTTTCGTTTGGCAATAAACCAATTTTAGATGTTTTTATAACTGTCATAATTTTTCTTGCCCCATCGTTTGACCTCTTTCTCATCATTTTGCTCAGATTGTACTTTTGGCTCTAATTGTTTAAGCATGCTTTATCTATACGAGCTAAATCTGAGCCCCAGAATGTCTTAGTGAGCAGTTGACCAACAAGCTCTCTACAAATTGTATTTGTCATATGCACAGTAACAATATACAGTAGCAAATAGCAGTCGTTTGGTTTTTTCAAGTGCTAGCATGAATGTGCTAGTGTAAGAACTATACCAAGATAATAAATACACTGCCCAAAAGAATTAAGGGAACATTAAAATCACACATCGGGTCTCGATGAACGAAATATATTAAAGATCAAAATCTTTACTGTACATTGTGTAATTAGTTGAGAACAAAATTACACAACAACAACGGTCAATGGAAACCAAAATCACCAACCGCTTTGAAATCGCAGGCTGATCCAACTTATGATGTGACTCAGTAGTGTGTATGCAGGCAGCATAATGTTCACCACGGCGTCTCCAGACTCATGTCTGTCACGTGTGCTCAGTGTGAACCTACTCTCATCTGTGAAGAGAACAGGGCGCCAATGGTGGACCTGCCAATTTTGGTGTTCTCTGGCGAATGCCAATCGAGCTGCACAGTGTAGCTAGGCCCTCATGCCACCCTGATGCCCTTCTACGGCCCTGTCCATCTCTCCTCCATGCTTTTTTTTTTCATTGATGGCACGTATAGATGTGCCATCCTGGAGGAGCTGGACTGCCTGTGCAACCTGAATGGGCTGCATGTACCGCCTCATGCTACCAGTAGTGACACAGACATTAGGAAGGATAAGGAGAGAGCAATTGTCTGTGGCCACCACCTGCAAAACCATTCCCTTGTTGGGGGTTGTCTAGCTGTTGCCTCTCCAGTGCCCCTGTTGGCACATTCATTTGCACCAAAACAGGTGTCATCATAATAGCTTATGCTTCCTAACTGAACAGATTGATATCCCTGAAGTTTAATTGACTTGCTGTTATACTGTGATGATTACGTGTTCCCTTCATTTTTTCATCATAGCACACAGACATCCTGGGTGAGGAGGCTGGGGTCAGTCGGGGCCATGCTTCCGGGCCCCTGGAGCAGTGTTAGGGGTTAAGGGGAGCCTTGCTCAAGGGCCCAACGGTAGCAGCACAGGGGAACAGGCAGGGACACAGAAACCATCCTCTGGCGCTGTGTGGCATCCATGGGTGGCATCACTGCGTGACCGACAATCTCTGGTTCCCAGTGCCAGGGTCCCTACCCACTGTACCACCTCGGCTGGCAGGCTGGCACCTCCGTCACTACGAGCTGCGCGTAAGAGTCGCGCCGCTCTCTGTCCTGGTGCCACAATGGTGGAATGAGCTTCCTGCAGGGGTCAGAACAGCAGAGTCATCACCGATCTTCCACAAGAAACTTAAAACCCACCTCTTCAAGATCCATCTCGGTACCTCGTCTACCGATCTTTCCACCTCATAGCACCAATCCCCCTATTACAATCCTTATTCTATCCTCATTTCCTTCCTTATTAAAAAAAAAAAACTACTCTTATATTAAGCACTTTGCCGTTAGCAATTATAGACTGTTTGAAGAGTGAATGATAACTTTTGATTATTGCAATTATTGACTGTTTAAGGAGCGAATGATAACTTTCGAGTAATGTTCAGCAAATGCATAGATAAAATAGTACGACAACTCTGTACCAAAACACAGTGCAAGTAAGACGCCTTGGTTTTTAAAATTCGAATACATCATAGTCTATAGTTAGAATACATGCACACACACACACGTACAAGTACACGGTATATTGTTTTGTGGTTAAAGACAAACAAATGCGCATTTCGATGCCTCTTCGGGAGAGAAAAGTTGTATGGCCACAAGAGTGCACTGTTCGTCTATTTACATGATCAACTAGAGGCTATAGCATAGGCCTATAAAAAACGGAAAACGGAATATAAATGCAATCATGAGACGAATGCAAAGTCGCCCGTGCACACTGAGCAATATTCACAATTAGAAAATCTACATCTCCCACAATACAGCGAATTTATACACATTCAGATCACATCAGTATCTTCCACGTAATTTGTTTAGTAATGTTTATTATTAAAAAAACACTACGACAAGACGTTTATATTTAAATCGATGTGACTGGCTAACTGGATCTGGGATATGAATTTCCAAGGCTACTCGAAATGCCAAAATAAAAAGCCTGCTGAAGACAAGCGCAGACGCAATATAACGCACTATTATTTGTGTGTCATGCTGACAATTCCCCATTCGGACGAGGAAACCGTACCAGAAACACCCCATCTTCGAAGAGATGCAGTTCTAAAGCGCTCCTATTAATTTGAAATCGACCACAACAAATGTTACCAGCTCAGTCTGAGATTGGGCATCCCATGACTCAGACAAACCGTCTTCAGATTTGAGATTTTAATCCAGAAGGACATCCAATTTAATTTTTACGCGTGTATATCATTTTCTATTTGTGCTCAAACTTGTGCGGAATTGGTATTTTTCTCACCAGGTAGGATAGCTGTCGATTTGGTCTGCGTGTTGCCTTTGGCGTTAGCTGTGATACTGAACACAGACATTCTTGCAGAGCGTTGGGTGGTGTGTGAGCGTTCTGGAGACATGGGTTGTACGGTGAGCACCGAGGATAAAGCAGCCGCGGAGAGATCAAAGATGATTGACAAAAACCTCCGAGAGGATGGAGAAAAGGCTGCCAGGGAAGTGAAATTGCTTTTATTAGGTAAGCAATGTTGCACTGCTCATATTCCCATATTGACTGGTAAATGGGTCTGTGTGGGTCTCTACAATTCAACTGTAAAATGCTCTTGACAACATGACCATCTAGTAGGATATAGCCCTACCTCCCTCTAGATGCTGCTTGTTGAAACCAAAGGGTGCCCATTACTTCAAGTATACAGTATCACTTTGCTGAGTTAACAATATGAAAAAAACACATTGGTAAGAAACATTCAAGCTAAACGACCAGGGGGAACGAACGACTACACCCTAGCACTGACAAGGTCATGATCTAATCAATAGTCTTTTTTTGCAAAGATTAAAGAGACACTTCTCAATATGTGCATGAAATGATCCGTGATTGGACCTAGCATTAGAATAATTTGTTGCTTTGGTTTGAGAGAACCTGCCACTCTCACACCAGAGTTCTGAGTGGTTTGAAACTTGGCAGTCTGCTCTACTCCTTCCCTTGCACTTCTCCTAAGCTCTTCTCCTTTCTCTACACAGCCACCCACACTTTAGTGAACAGTTGTGTTTTTTCAAAAATCTACAGTGAGCTAGGGCTGAAATGTGGGTTTCTGGGGGTGCTATAACACAACTGAGGAGTGTACCTTAAACTCCAATGTCACACATATGCTTACTGCTGTGTTCATCATTGAGTGTAGTCCTAGGTCTATTCATGTTTCTATATTGTACATTGTGAGACTCTGAATCCCCATTTCCAAATCTCAAATTCTGTGTCAATCTGTCAGTGGTAGAGAGGTTCTGATTTAGAGGACAGCTATATGGCAGTGGTTCTTAACCTGGGTTCGATCGAACCCCAGGGGTTCGTGAGTCAGTCTTAGGGGTTCGGCGGAGGATAAGACACACCCGACTCATATGATTCGTGATGACACGCCCCCCTTC